>JASCZI010151566.1:0-16598 GCA_036250425.1 Stylosanthes scabra | reverse complement strand
GTTGCACAAATCTTAAGAACACACCAGATTTCACAGGACTACCCAATCTTGAGCACATTGATCTTGGGGAATGTGTAAGTTTATCCACTGTTCATCATTCTATTGGGAATCTTAAAAAGCTTAAGTTCTTAAAGGTGCCAGTCTCCATAAATCTTCCTGAGTTATATGATGTCACAATAATTCAAACTCCAGAAGTTCCCAGTCACGGAGAAAAAGTAGAGTCTTCCTCTTAGTGATTCCATTGAGTCTTGCCCGGCTTACATATCAAAACTTGATGTGTTATCGTGTGCTTACAAGATTGCATAAGCCCTCATTTAGTCTTAATTTAATTGCAACTGGACCATGACATGGCCACATGAATGCATGGTAAGCAAGAATAGTTGAGGTGCATACTCTCTGCCTTTCTTCTCTCTATCTTATCACAATTTCTATATTATATTTTGTCTGTTTATACATTTGCAAGCCGCAGGTATATCACTTCCATTGTGGTTTTGACATTGCAGTTCCTTTTTATGCAGTGAAATTCCTGCTTGGTATTTCAATTTGAGTTGAACTCTCATTTCTGGATGTGGGAGTATGTAGAAATATAAAAAAAAGTCTTTTTGTGTTTTGTCTTTCCCGGTCAAGTTCTAGTGCGAGAGTACTTTAGAACCATGAGTAGTTTTAAACTCGAGAATATATTAGATTTGTTCATATATGGATCCAAAGTTTTTGTGATGAAATCATCATCATATCCTATCAAAGATTTTCCTCTGTTAAGATATCATATTCCAAGTGTAATAGAATAGGCTGATAATAATTTGTCAGCATGCACACAAAAATTTGAAGAGGAAAAGCTTAATGAGTTTGGGATTCAACAGAGAAATAAATAGATGAAGAACCAACACAAATATTGCCACAGATTTCAT
Organism: Stylosanthes scabra; assembly: GCA_036250425.1. Classification (NCBI taxonomy): domain Eukaryota; kingdom Viridiplantae; phylum Streptophyta; class Magnoliopsida; order Fabales; family Fabaceae; genus Stylosanthes; species Stylosanthes scabra. Next base: position 15,690 of record JASCZI010151566.1, on the reverse strand, counting down.
TCAACACATTTGAAGAACTGAATTGTCACATTTTTTAATGCGAAATAACAAAACCCACTCTGGGGAACAATAGAGGGCCTCTACTAGTCAACCTTCTTATTAACAAAAAAGAACATAAAATTTTAAAAAATAATAAAAAGAAAAGAGATGGTTTTAAAAAACACTTAAGTTCTCGCCGCATTACTCTGGACTACTACCTTTGTCAATGAAATATCTAACTGAAAATGATTCATAAACTAAGCTAGTGAAGCTAGTCCATCAAACTTAACACAAACAAGAGGAAAAATATTTTTTTAAAAAATGGAATTCCCGATCCTTTTGATAAGGCAGAAGGCAGAACATATAGAAGTTACCCAAATCTGCAGCAGTGAAACATGGTTCTCCAAATTTTACTTCTTCATATGTGCAAGGGGTGGCAAATCTGTAAAACAGTGCAACTATTGAAGTGATCTGGGTAAAAGAAGAATAATTAAGTTGGAGAAGATAATTTAATTATTTACCTGTGATCTATAGTTTACCTCGGAGATAAATCGCTCATGTATGAGCAATCACTTTCCTGATCAAAGGCTATCTGCAATGATATATCTTTCATGTTCATGCTTTCCTCTTCCTGTGAGGAAGAAGGGCTATTCACAACTTGCTGGACCTCCACTATGGAAGAATGGCCAAGATTATAAAAATTAATTTCCTTGGCCTTGGCATCCATATTCTCTTTTTCCTCTTCATCAGTTACATACCAATTGTAGGGTAGCTGGATTTTAGGCCGAAATCCATTATTACTCTCATTCTCATGCTCATCCTCAGTATACAACATATCATATTCATTGGAAAGATCGATTTTAGGATCAGAGATTTCGTCTATACAACGACGAAACCAAGGAACATCGCCTTCACTATTCATTTTGCGGAAGTTTCTCCTTATCAACCCTATATCGTCCATGGTTAACATGCGTAGACCCCATTCCTTCACCTGTAAGCCTGGGCATGCTTTAAATGTGACACGGGTTCCTGTTTTCACAAAATGGCAGTGTGCTCGAGAGATATAGATTATCCAGCAATATCTTGATATTGGACCAACATGCTCCTTCTCCATGTCTAAACAAGCTGGAAAGTCAAAGCATTCTTCTGTGTTTTCACTTTCAAATGAAAGATACAAAGGACGTGGCAGCTTTGAAGAGGAGCAAGGATTTGTTAGACTATTTTTGTTCACCTCGAATGTTGCACAAAAGGCAAAACCAAGCCAATCATCTACACTAGAGGGAGCTATCCTTATTGTTGAGTCACCCTCAAATCGATTATTGAAATACCATTCTGGAATTTCAGTCCTCATAAAAGGTACTACAATGTCAAAACCACATCGAAATTGACAGGGTTTCTGCAATTGAAAGAAAGAAAAAATTCAAACATAGATGTAAACTAAGAGATTGTAGGAGCTAATAAAGTAAGACATCTAGAATGCTCACCTTAACAAGTCTTGCTAACCATGAAATTGCAACTAACATCCAGTGGCATTTCATAACCTTACTGCAGTTGAAAATATATAATCCCGATCTATGATTACGAGATGCTGATACTTTCTTAAAATACCTTCCCCCCGATGAAGAACTTTCAAATGGAAGATCATGCAATTCAACAAGCTCATGGCAATCTGACAAGTTTAAATATGCCAGGCAGGAAAGGCTCTTGATGGTTTCAGGTAAAGATTGAATTCTGCTTCCTTGTAGATTTAGTCTTTCTAAGCACTTTAGATCTCCAATAGCATCAGGAATTACATTTATCTTGCAGGATCCAAGATCCAAAAATATCAAATATCTTAGATTGGGGGATGAAATGGTTATTTGTCTTAGCGGAAGATTCATCAGTTTAAAGCAGTCATGTAAATCTAGATTTTGAAGACATGTCAAATTGTTGACACTAGCAGGTAGCTGGACAAGATTTATGCACCCTCTCAAACTGAAGAACTTAAGCATTACAAGAGCCCCAATAGATTCAGGAACTTCGGATAAACTTGTACATTTTTCAAGGTCAAGGTACTCAAGATTTGACAGCCCTGTAAAGTCTGTGGTATTCTCAAGTTTCGTGCAGCCAGAGAGGTTTAGAACTCTCAAAGAACACAAGTTGTACTCAGGGTTGAGATCAATGCTGACCAAATTGCTACAATTACGCAAATTGAGGTATGCAAGTTGCGTAAGAATTCCAATTGAGGAGTGAACCTGTGATAGATTTGTGCATCCTGAAAGATCCAGCCAGTTGAGATTTGGGATCCATTCAAAATTTGGTGTCTTCATAAGATCTTTTGAGTTGCTCAAATCCATCTTTTTCAAACATGGGAAACTCTGAAAAGAGATTTTCTACCAACATGTCAGCTTGTACTAAAAGTTGCATTCCTTTGAAAGTAACCATAACAAATTTAAGTATTAAAAAATGTAGAATTAAAATACCTTCGGGCTTTCCCATAGTAATTTGATGTTGCTATTAGGCAAATGTAGTTCAACAAGACTATGTGGATCAAAATTTAGTGGTAGTGAAGAGAAAGGATAGCCATGCCACAAAATATATTGCAAGTTGTCCGAAAGAAAATCAAGACTTCCTGAAAAATTCTTGTAATGTAATATGAGTAGCTTAAGACCCATCATTTTTGATAATCCTTCAATCCTCAATTGACTATATTTGGAAACATCCCCTTTCTGATCCAAAACTATGGCTTTAACATTATAAGATCCCTGAAAAACACAGATAAGCATATCCGAAAATAAAAATAGAGAAAGTACTTTCCCTTGAAGTAACTAGACTTAATCCAACTGTTTAATAATAAAAGAAACAAGATAATCATGGGATGACAGGAATGTTATTCTGCAAGAAGGTATAATTCATTACCGTTGCTGAAGTCAATACACGGTAGAAATCGTGATAAAGCCATAATCTACTCCATGATCCTGGTTCTTCTGGGGATTTCTCCTGAACAATTTTCTTCCCCAATTCTTGTAACATTTCATGCATATGAATCTCTTGATTTCTAATGGTTACGAGTGATTTCTCCATAATAATTGGAATTCCAATATGTGGATGTAGTCCACAACTATCTAGAATCTGTTTTACATAATCTTCTCTCTCTCCATGAAAGAAACAAGCAATGTGTAGAAATATTTCTTTCTCATATAACTCCAATCCTTCAAAACTTATCTGAAGCACGTCCATAATATTTTTGTTTGGAATTTTCCTCATTCTTTTCAAGGCATCAGTCCACTGGGAAACATCTCGGGAGTGCAACAAGGAACCCACTACTTTGACTGCTAATGGAAGATTTTGAGCATATTCCAGTATTTTAGGAATTAGATGCATGTATTTGCTACTGCTAGAACCATCATTTCCCAATGCTTTCCTTAAAAAAAGTTCACGAGCTTCATCGTCATCCAATAGTGGAACCTTATCAACTCTGTCTGCTCCATAAACTTTTAGAATATGCTCATCCCTAGTGACTATGATAATTCTACTTCCTCTCCCAAGTAATTTAGGACTTATAGCCAATTCCTCCAATTGCTGCAGCTCATCAACATTGTCAAGCACCATAAGAACCTTTATGCAAGACAGCCTATTTCTTAAAATGGCAGATATCTCAAAGTGACTATACATCTCTAAATTTTGTTCGTCCAGAGCTTGATTAAGGATTTGCTTTTGAATAATAACAGCACCGCCATCTCTGTAACCTTGGCTTACATTCTCAATAAAACAACAACCATCAAACTGGTAAGAGATTTTGTCATATAAGACCTTAGCATGAGTTGTTTTTCCTATACCACCCATCCCACAAATTCCGATAACCCGTGGATTATCATCTTTTGAGCTCAATTTTAGAAGCCCTTCTAACCTTTCTACACGAGGCTGTATCCCAACCAGATCATCATCAAACCCTGAGAATTTGGGGTTCAATGTTTTCACTACCTTTCGAATAATTTCTTTGATTTCTGTATACTCTGGCCTGATACAAAGAAAGAACAGGAAAGCAAGATCACTAGTCGATCATCTATGCAAAGCACCTATCGAATATCTCTTCAGTGTGCTGCCGTAAAGTTAAATCTATCTAAGGAGACTTTTTTAACCAACAATCAACCAATAATTTCATTCATCATTATCATTGAGCTAACTATCCTTTTGGATAATCTATTCTATGCTATTTCGGATTATTTGTTCCTTACTATTTCATATGATATGTCTTCTTCCTATTTCGGATGATCAATTTTAGCGCTCAATATCATGCTATATTTCTTTTCAACTTACTTATATTTTATTGGTTATCTATCACTGCTCTTCACCAAACCAACTAACCAAGCCTAAGACAGGTAAATCACATTGTCTAAATCAATTTGTGTAGTTCATGCTCAATCAAGAGAAGAATTTTACATATACGTACTTGTTTCTGAGATCCCAACCAACCGAATTGGCCAAGCTCGTCATAGCGCTTTTCCACCTCGCAACCCGGCCAGGACTGAATTTCTCTGTATGCAGAGCGAATGCCGTTTCATACACTCCGCTCTGCTTTCGAACATGAGAAGGATCCACATCATAGAAAATGGAGAAAACCTTCTGTCCCAATTCCTTCTCGCTTTCAGCTATGGTAGCCATCTCCTCCAAACACCATGCAGAACCAGCATAATCTCTCGAGAACACCACGATTGAAACCCTCGAATCACGAATCGCGTCAATGAGCTGCGACGAAATCGGTTCTCCCTTCTCGAGCCTCTTGTCATCCATAAAAGTGACGACACCTTTCTTGACGAGATTATTGTAGAGATGATCAACGAAAGTGTTGCGAGTATCAGTGCCTCTGAAACTGAGAAACACGTCATACTTGAAGACACAAGTACGACGAGATGAAGATGCTGCGGCCTGGATGATGACGTTAGCAGAAGTAGAAGCAGAAGCAGTGTATGGGTGGGCCAACGGGCTTGGATCTGAAGGTTTAGGAAAGCCCAGCAGGGCCTTGAATTTCCGCCTAAGTGAGGATTTCTTAGATTTATTGGCAGATACGGGTGAAGGTTTGGCAGAGAATAGCGTGTTATTATCATCTCTTGAACTCATTTTGCTTTTCTGTTTTTGCTGAACTCACTCTTCAGTCGAATACTGGCTCTCACTCAAGAACTAGCCTTTGCGCACAAGCTACTTTAGTTGACTTGACTTGGGGGTCAACTAAACGCGTACTGCATCAACCAAGAAGCTGATAAGAGTGAACAAATTATACAAATAAGGAAACCAAATCTAGTGAACAATTAGTTATTTTCAACTGCTATTTTTACCATTTGTTAATTTCGAGAATTGTAATAGAAGACAACTGAATTAGGTAAAATAGAAAAGTCAATAAATATAATTCAAATATTATATTATAAATATAATATACAGATAGACACCTTCTTATAAAACCTCACGGATGATCAGATTGGAAGAAGACCATGAAAATATTTCTTGAAAGCTACCCAGAAAAAGGGTTCAGTTTAGAGAAAAATGAATGCACTAGTAGCTGAACTCGTTCTTTTCTTAGTTGCTTAACATGGTGGAACCAAGTGGAATTGCACCATTCATGTAGATAAAAAAAAATTTACGAGCGTCTTTATTTTTCAGTAATGGAATCTTGTAAATTGCATCCACTCCAAACACTTTTAGAATATGCTATATGCATATTCCTAGTGGTTTTAAAGATGATCAACACAAAACCGTTGCGAGTTTCGCCTCTGAAACTGATAAACGCATCGCATTTGCAATTCTGACGAAGAGATGAAATATTTTCTCTTTCAGCATCCGTTGCAGTCACTACTCAAAAGTATAAAGAATGAAAGGATATCAATGAAAAAGCTGACTTTATATATAAGTGGATTTGCAATATAAGGCATAGTCAATGAACTGGATAAGGAAGAATGAATTGAGTTGACTTGGATAGGCGTGAATTTCTATTTACCAGACTTTATTCCATTCTTACTTTATTTAGTAGTCAACCAAACCTTCAATTTCCTCTAAACTTGACATGTATTGAACTATGAAGCATTGAGAGTCTTTATTTTTTTATGAACAAAAAAATTATTATTTTCCCTGTTTAAAATGATTTTTTTTTATTTGGTTATATTAGCTTAAGTTAAAACAAGTGATAAGCTTGGTCCGTGCTATAGTTTAATTCCATTCCAACTTTTGGCCTAAATCAGTGACTCAGTGAGGTACACACATTCAATCTAGAATTCTAGAAAGCATGCACACTGAAATATTAAGAGTTTATAAAAAGAAAATTAAAAATAAAAACACCACATAAATTAGCATCTTTAAGGACAGACAAGTTAATGTTATTAATTATATTTTATAATTTTTAAAATTCTACTTTAATTTGTTTAATATTTGGTGATTTAAGTGTATACGCTGGAATCTGGATAAATAAATGTCAAGAGAAAAGATATTTTAAAAAAAAAAAAGTTAAGGTGAAAACAGAGAAGAGCATAAGAGAGTAGTGAGTAGTACGCAATTAGAGGAAAGGAAAAGCAGAATCGCGATCCCTAATCTCTAGTCTAGTGTACTTAACTTAACTTAATCCTGATCCCACCATAACAATCCTTCCCGAAATTCCCTCCCTTCCTTTTCTCTCTTTCCGTAACATACCGTCAAATCAACAAAGAAAACACACACTAAAACCCTTTTGAAACGTTCAGGGTGGTCACTGCTGTCAATCAGAGAGAGAGAGAGAAAGAGAAGATGGCCGCGTACAGAGGCGAGGAAGAGTACGATTACCTGTTCAAGCTGGTTCTGATCGGCGATTCTGGTGTTGGCAAGTCGAATCTCCTTTCCAGGTTCACCAGGAACGAGTTCAACTTGGAGTCAAAGTCCACCATAGGTGTTGAGTTCGCTACTAAGACCTTGAATATTGATTCCAAGGTCGTCAAGGCTCAGATTTGGGACACTGCTGGACAAGAAAGGTCTCCCTCTCTCTTCTTTTATTTTTCCCCCTTTTTTATTTTACAAAATTAAAACTTTTTATTTATTTATTTTTTGCTAGAGCTGTGATTGTGATCGTGATTGTTACTAAGTTCCCCTTGTTGCTTTGATTCTGTAAAGTATGGTTATTTGATTTGATCTCTAGGTTAAGTGATATTATTGGTTCATGCCATTTCCTTAGCTTATGATTGCCCTCGACTGTTTGTGAAACAAAATTCAGATATTTTTAAGTGTTTCCTTGAGTTATGGAATCACTGCCCTGCTGTTAAGCTAGGCAACAAGGTGGATCTCTTTTTTTTTTGGGCGTTAACTGTGTGTATGATATCCTTCTGAAGCTAAAAGTACCTCCTAGCAATTCCTTTGTACTGATTTCTTCATGAAAATAACAGAGTTGGTCATTGCAAAGTAGTTGATGCTCATGTTAATTTTGAGCTACCATCTGTGCCCTTTACCATAGGGCAACTTCCACAAGAGAATGACAGCTTTGTCATCCTCTAACTCTAACCGAGTGAAATACCGAGATGCTAAATCTTAGACTATACTCGTGAACTTCATGGAATGGAGTTTGCCATCAAAAGGATGAGGGTTTCTTCTTTGTTCCATTTGATTTATGTGTAAACTAAATTAATCAGAGCAATTTTTTTTTTTACGTCTATACCTTTTTATTCGGAATGTATAAGTCTTATAATATCTGAAATTATTTTAACATCTTAAGTCTTAACTACTTGAAATTATTCACAAACTATTAGAAAAGTATATACTTGTGAATATATTCATGGTTCTTAAGAAGTTTTAAATTGGCACTTCTTTGTGGTATTATTATTTGCATAGTTGAGACACGGCGGTAAGGAGCTTCTGATATTGTATCATTGTGAAGTTTACTTCCTTAACACCATAGAAGACTACAATAATTGTATGGAAAAAAATGCACTTGCAAGTTGCAACCTCATGGCCTTAACAAATGCAATTACTTGCTCAACATGTATCCTACTGATAGAAGGTTTCTAATTGGAATCTTCCGTTCATTACTGATATTGATCATCACTTAAGCAGGAAAAAAGAATGAAGATAGTTAGCTTGCTGTTGTGTTCTTATGAGTTATGATACTATGCCACATCTACTCATTGGTAGTCTTTGTATGAAATGTTGTTGCAAGTTAAACATGTTCCACTGAGGTTGTTCTAATCTTTTATGATGCTTCAAAGCATGTTTTCTAACTTTGGTGACTAGAGAACATAAGAATTTTTCTAGTGGAATATCCAGTGAGAATATGTTGATGCATAAAGTTCTTTTTGTGATTTATTAGAACGCACAAAGTTACAATTGTGTTGTGAATTTTCTATAATAGGTATCGGGCCATTACCAGTGCTTACTACCGAGGAGCTGTTGGTGCCTTACTCGTGTATGATGTCACACGCCATTCTACATTTGAGAATGCTTCAAGGTGGTTGAAAGAGTTGAGGGATCACACAGACCCTAACATAGTGGTCATGCTAATTGGAAACAAATCAGATCTCCGACACCTCATTGCCGTCCCAACAGATGATGGAAAATCTTTCGCGGAGAGGGAATCTCTCTACTTCATGGAGACTTCTGCTTTGGAGGCAACCAATGTTGAGAATGCATTCACCGAGGTTCTTACTCAGATATACCGCATAGTGAGCAAGAGAGCTGTTGAGGCCGGGGACAATGGTGATGCTTCAGCCATCCCTTCTAGAGGACAGACTATAAATGTGAAAGAGGAATCATCGGTTTTGAAGAGATTTGGATGCTGCTCAAACTAAATGGTTGTGCCATCTTGTAAATGCTTACACGCGAAGTCGTGAATCCTTATAGGTTCTTGTAGAATAATGCTAGTCTTTACATATTTTTTTGGATATTGTTGTTAAGAAACCATCCACATGCAGCATTTATGTTTCGGTAAATGATTATTCTAAAAACGTGTTTGAAACAAATTGATCCACCCAAGTTGGTTAAGGTCAAAGTTTTATTTGTAGTATTCAATTCTGGTGCGGTTGTAAGTTTGAATCTTATTGTTTGAGTTAGTTTTCAGAACACTGGTGACATGGTGCTTACCATCAAATTAGGAAAATGATAAGAAATCTCATTAGAACTTGAGTACTTGCAATGCAGTAGAACAGAAAATCCGTCTTATATTTTGATATTGAGATTTGAGAGTTATATAAAATGAGTCAAAACAAGGGCGGGGTCTTAAAAATTATTCAAATGAAATTTTATCGATGAGATGGATAATATAGTTATTTGGCACTAGACATGTCTGCTAATGTGGTGCATGTGCGTTGCTTGATTCAAATGTACAAAACACTAAAAGGATCGCAGGCATATATTATCCGCAAGTTGTGGCTTGCCAATAATTAATTATGCATCTGATTGATTCCTGTTTACACAATATAGATCCCTTTCTGGGTTCTGGCGATATATCCACAAATAAAAATTCTCAAAACAATTTAATTGATATTCACTTTAGTAATGTTTCGTAGATAAAGGTAATCTAAGTTCTTCGCCAGTCTAGGAAAATAAATATTCTCAAAAAAAAAAAATCTCAAAATATGATTTACATGAATAAGTGATAATCCGTTACTTTTCTTCTTTCTTTTTTTTTTTTTTTTCTGTTCAAATGTACAAAACAAGAAAAACCACTCCGAAACGATCCTAACAAGTGGTGGCCGGCTAAATAATATTTTATTTATTTATTAAAATGTACAAAACAAGGGGTAAAAAGGAAAATAAATCCCATGAAATCATGAATCGTAAGATAGTATTATTTTTTTAATCTCATTTTTTCCTTTTTAAATTCGCACGATTTTCAGGCAGTGAATATTATAATATATCGCTGGACAAAAACCGAAAAAAGGTTCCCAGCACAGTGACGCTGTTATCCTGTAATGCCACCGCACTGGATCGCGTTGGCACGCGGAATATTCCTCCGCCGGAAAACAGCCGAGCACTCCGGCAGCTCGCCGAGGCCGGCGAACAGCGATTCTTCTTCGTCATCCTCCTCCGCCGTCAGCGCCATGTCATCCATGCCGCCGCAGATCGGACTCTCCAGGACGCCGCCGGCAGAGGCCACGTCGTCGAACCACCCGAATCCGTGGTGGTTGTGGTGGCAGAGAAGTACTGCGGAGTCGCCGGCGAGGTCGAGATCGACGTGGCTGGAGAATACCGTCAGATCTTCCGGCGGGAAACCAGCGGCGGACTCGGAGGGAGAGGAGGCGACAGCGACTTCAGTGACGGCGTTGGTTATGGCGTTAACGGTGGCGGAGGAGGAGGAAGAGGAGGAGGAGTGGGATTTGGTTAGCGGAAGAGAGTGGTTGTGTTCGTAGTTGTAGGTGACCATGAGCTTGGTGGGGTCCATGCGGCTTCGTTCAACTTGCTTCCTCGCGGGGCACCCTTTTGAGCTGCTGCATCGGTAATATCCCCTGCAATTTGTACATCATTCAAATTAATTAATTAATTATTTGTTAATCATTCATGATTAATTCATAAATTAATTTTAAGATAAGGTCTTATTTTACTCCCATTTAATTATTTACTAGGGTTTGATTAAGGTTTCCAATGTACTGCTACTACCGTCGTCCAAAAAGAAAAAATGCAACAGTTATTAATAGATTTTGGATTTAGCTCATCTAGAAACTAAAATGAGAAAATTTGTTAAATAAAAAAAAATCACGCTTATATTATCTACTATTACATTTATTTAATAAATAAAATAATGATTAATAATCATACACGAGTAAATATAATTGATTAGAGTCAAGTATCTTCTCTATCAATAAATATATAAAATTGAAAGACTAACATAAAATAAATAAGAAAAATATTTTGTATAAATATTTAACTTCCACTTCTATATCAATAAAACGGATTAGTCTGATTATTAATTAAGAGACTTTATAAATTACACATTTTTAAACCCCCCTCCCCCCCTTTTTTTTATAGATTTACGAATTCACACATATTTTGGTGATTTTTTTTAATTAAGCAAAATAATTCAGGTGAAATATTAATTATTAATGTTAATGCCATAATAATTGAAAAAAACGTTCGTGGAAAAGCATAAGAACAATGAAGTGTGATGTGGATTGGATGACAAATGGACAATCCGATAGACTAGAAAATGGCACTTTCATTCATGGATCGGCTTCTTCTTTCAACGTTTCCGAAGCGCGCGCGTGTTTCTCAAACTTATACCTATTGTAAAAAATCTCATCTATTTAATAATGTTTACACAACTTTGATTAAAGTTTACAATCAAATTTTCCAAAATTATATTCTTTCTCTAGAATTAAATTCAATGCTGCATATTAAAAAAAAAAATTTCAAATACATAATTCATGCACAATCACACCTCATTATTAAGATTACAATAACCTACTTGGTTAAAGTTGTAACTTCCAAGTTGAAACGTTCATATTCGTGGAAACGCAAATCACTTTCTATTAAAAAAAAAAAGCACTCTTCTTCGAAAAACCAAAATATCAAACTTAGATAATGACGGCTTCCAATCCGTCATTTCTTAATTCTTATATTCTTAAATAATAATTGCGTGACGGAAACGCGGTTCGGAGCCCGCGCGTGCTGCAGCATCGCAACAACCCAAGTTTCTAACTACCCACCACCACAACTCACACATGGCGCATTTTAGCTCAGCCGCCTGTGCCCAAAGTTTCTCTTCGCTGGCACCACCGACAACCGCCGCAACACTCCACCATACAAATCGAGTTCCCAATTACCACCTTAAATCTCTAATTAACATCTAAATTCGGTTCTTAATTACTCCAAAAACAATCTGCATTAACCTTTAGTAGTTCAATTATGTTGATAGCTTAACCATGGTTTTAATTACTTAATTAAGCTGACAAATTGATGATTAAGGAAGGTAATTAAGGGAAGCATGATGTTAGTAATAATTAGTAGTAGTACCTTGGGTAAGGCGAACCTTTGATGGGCTTCTGGCCGTACTTCCTCCAGGCCCATGAATCGGACGGTGGATATGATTCTCCTTTGGTCTTAGATCCGTCCACGTCACCGATCGGTATTGTGACCACTCTCTTCTTCATCTCCCTCCTACGTACCGTATCATGAAACCCCCTTCAACGGTTATTAACTTCCCAATTCCACAAAAATAATAAAAATAATACAGAAAATTAAGGAAAAATAATAAAAGTGAAACCTTTTCTTAGGTGATGGTGCTTCAAATTTTGTGTCATCACCGGAGGAAGGAGAAGCAGGCCCAGCTTCAGACGCGGGCTCGGGCTCGTTATCCTGATCCTCCGGGTCAGCCACGTATAATGGTCGGGTGTTGATTCTACGGTACATGATGGGCTTGGAATAATTCTCTATTTATATATTTGATATATAATACAAAGTCTTATATATGTATCTCTACCATATATAATAAGTTGGTGTTGTTGGGTGCTAGAAGTGATGGGCTCGCCGGAAAAAGAGGTGGTGGTGGTGGTGACGAGGGAATTATTATTATTATTAGTGGGAAGAGGGGAGAGTGAGAGAGGAGAAAGGGGAGGGGGGTGGGGTTGTTGTTTAATATATGAGCCGCCATGGTGACAGATTGGCACAAAAAGAGTTTTAATTTGTTTATTGTGGACGTGCGAGCAAAATACCGAATTAAAAACATTAATTTATTTGATCGGGGTTTGGGTTAATGGTAATTGGCTAAACAAGAGTTTTTCATTCATCTCATTGGTTGAGGATTCTCTCATTACATACATATTACCTATTATATGTATGTGTACGCGTGTGTATATTATTATTAGGGTTAGTACTTATTACTAGAATATGTATGTTTTAATGTGTGTAGTAGTAGCAGTAGTGTTGCACATTTAATTTCTATTTATTTTTGTCGTGTTTTCACATTGTGTTTGTGTATGTTGTGTTTGGTGCTAGGGCGTCCAAATTCAGAGGGTTAAAGTGAGGCAAAATTATAAATATTATATATGTTAACAATAATTTTGTATATAGTCACTAGTAGTGTATGTGCCTAGCTTTCAAAAAAAAAATGTATGATTAAGAAGATAAAGTGCCCCTTTTAGCCTTGCTGATTGATGCTTACAATGAGTGTCTATATATAATCTCCTTGCTTAAAAGATTTAAGAATAAAAAATTTGGATTGGCCTACACTCTTTTCTTTTGTTTCCTTTAGTAGTTCACATACATTTTGTTTTTATCCCACACTTTGTGAGAGGAACAAAAATAAATCGTGTGGCCATGTCCAAAAAGAAAAGAAAATAAAGAGAAAAAAATTGTGGGTGTTAACATTTGTTCATTCCCACATGTATGAACAAATTAATTATGTTTATGTCAACAAAAAAAAATAATTATGTTTATATATATAATCAATCATTTTGATTTTTTTTTTCAAAACGAAAAAAGTGGTATCAAATTTCATACATATATCTATAAGAAAATTTAATCAATAAAATAATAAGTAATATATTTTTTGGTAAAATACTGTTTTGGTCCCTAACGTTTGAGACAAATTCTACTAAGTCTCTAACGTTTAAAACATTCTATTTTGGTTCCAAAAAATTTTAATTGGACTTAATCAAGTCTCACCATTAAAAGTTATATGAGAATTCAATCCCAAAGCTGACGTGGTCGTTTCTCTATTCGTCTTGTAATGCCATTAGTAACCTTATGTAAATAAGGTCGAATAACCACCCACGAGCAGCAACAGAGACTTTCTTGATTCAATTCTCGTACAACAATAACAAATAGTTAGGAATTTAAGTTTTTCTTTATTACAAAAATGAGAAGAGAATATGAAGTGTCAAACTTTGCTATGTGAAAAATTTGAACGAATGAATGAAATCACCAACCAAACGACTGCGTCAGCTAGAACGTTAAGTTCTTGTCTAATCTTTAATTTCAGGATTTCATTTAGTCCAATTAAAATATTTTGGGATCAAAATATGACGTTTAAAAGGTCAGGGACTATTTTAGGATTCGACGCAAATGTCAGGAATAAAAGAGTATTTTACCATATATTTTTTTAACAAAGTTATTCACAGTTTCACATCTGATATAGATTTTTTGAAAAAAAAAATTACGTTCCTATAAATATAAATAGTTAATTAGGTAATATAAAAAAATATTTTACATTATTGTAAATTCATATAAATTAAACTCAAGAAGTACAAACATGCAAGTTAACATACATAAATATTTACAATATAATGAGAGAAAATTAAATACCCTATAAGGTATTATGCCTATCACATTTTCCTTTTTAACATAGTGTTTTTTCTTCCCATGGTATATATATGTCCTCATCGAGTTTAGGGGGAAAAGAACATATGATTTAATTACAAGTGAGCGTGTGTCTGTGGAGTTAAAGGGTCTTAATTGAATTGATTTAATTTGTTTGTATGCTTACTTACTAAAGTCATTTTGTTTCATAACTATAATCAGAAATCTTATTTATGATGTATGAGACTCTAATTTATCATAGTCGCACTATTATTTAAGAAAAAGTTGTATTGAAACATGGTTGAATTTGCTAAACTATGTGCTACTATATAGTTAATTTTAACCACATGTGTTGTTATATATATATATATATATATATATAATATACCAAGCTAAGTTAAATTTAAACAAGGGACAAAAAGAAGCAAAGTGATGATCTTCATTATTTGTATTATTTTTTGTTTTCGTCCAATAATACAACGAAAAGAAACTAGTAAAAATAGACTAAAATGGGAAGGAAATTATTAATAGAACAAGGTTGTATTGTGATGGAGTGTCATAATAAGCTAGCTAGCTAATAACAAAATAAAATTTGAGTTTTTTTGGAAGTTACATTAGCTAGACTAATAATAATTACACTATTCAAAAAAATTATTATTTGTTCACTTTCTTATCGACTTTGTTCTAGTGTTGTGTTCTATTTTACATTTAACATGTCATGCATTATTTAATTTAAATATAATGTAAAACTAAAACCTTACTTTGTTGTACATTAGCATTTTGTTCTTTAATTGAAATCACATTTATCTTCTTATTATCAAAAGTAATCATGTTCAGAAAATTAATTCAAGTTTTATAAAGGAAATATTTTTAAAATATTTAATTATTTTTATTTCTTATTACACCTAACTTAGATTATAACATTATTAGTTAATAAAGAAAAAACATTATTTGTAATTCAACAAAATATGGGATGATTCTATATTATATTGTGCCACCACTTCAGTCAATACAAGTTAAATAGTTAATAAGGACATATGTATCAAGAGTAATTACCCATGTTTAATTAAAATACAACAATGTTATAGAATCAATATTAGGGAGCCATAATTAAGTTATCATCTAAAATTTTAAAAAATTATTATTCAAAATTAAAAACGTTATCATCCGAAATTATATAAGTTATCATCCATAGTTTACTATCAAATGCATTGACTCCCAAATATATTGACTTTCAAATATGTTGGCTCCGAAAACTTCTTTATTAGAATATGTTAGTCGGTATGCACAAGATACAAATACTCAAGAGGGAGGGTGAATTGAGTATTAAGTAATAATGATAAATTTTCGCGCGGAAGCTAAATAACTTGAAAGATAAATACTTCAAATAAATTGAACTTGTATGTTTCCAAGGACTTAGGCCACTTCCTAAGTACTTACAAGGAGCTTTTACAATTTCAAAGTGCTTGTTTAAATATAAACAACAATAATATA
>JASCZI010151565.1:14972-37760 GCA_036250425.1 Stylosanthes scabra | reverse complement strand
AAAAAAAAAAAAAAAAAACCACAAATTATTTTCTCTCTCTATACTCTATATATATTTTTTTGAATATGGATGAAAGTAAACATCAATATAAATTTGATTACTACTCAAAAGTAATCCTGGTCTCAAAAACTAAATTGAATTATATTAAGAACGAACATAATATCTTAATATAATATATATCAAACAATTTAAATATTATTTTTACATAAAGACATTTTTATATAAGTAACAACATATTTATTAGTTTTCAGACTATCATCTTAACGTTATGATATTTTTCATGTGAATAATTATATAATAATACTAGGTAACGAATAAAATTTCACCCAATAACTTAAATTAAAAATTTTATTTATTTAAGTTTTAAATATTTTATTTCTAAAAAATATAAAATTTGTTGATTTTTTTTTTGTTACTGTTTATTAGTTACCAATACTTTCTCATAATGTTATTTATGCATGTAATTAACAATGAAAAATCGATGAGCCATAGTTTATATGGCATTTTTTTCTTCTTTTGTAAGAGATGACGAATTCGAGCTTCACCAAAAAAAAAAAAATAATGATGAATGAATGGATGTGCAGGTTTAATCTGAAGCTACACACAGCAGGAATCATTGCAGCAACATTTGGAATGGCAAACTTAGTAGCTCGTCCATTTGGTGGATACACATCAGATGTTGCAGCAAGATTGTTTGGCATGAGGGGAAGGCTATGGAACCTATGGATCCTCCAAACCCTAGGTGGTGTGTTCTGCATATGGCTCGGCCGTGCCAACTCTCTCCCTATAGCTATCTTATCCATGATCCTCTTCTCAGTTGGAGCACAAGCCGCATGCGGCGCCACCTTCGGCATCATCCCTTTCATCTCAAGAAGATCCCTTGGAATCATCTCAGGTCTAACCGGAGCCGGTGGAAACTTCGGCTCCGGTTTGACTCAGCTGGTTTTCTTCTCAACCAACCGGTTCTCCACCTCGGCCGGGCTGTCGTGGATGGGGGCTATGATTGTGGCGTGCACTTTGCCGGTGACTCTGGTTCATTTTCCTCAGTGGGGAAGCATGTTTCTTCCTCCTTCAAAAGATGTGCAGAAAAGCACTGAAGAATATTATTACACTTCTGAATGGAATGAAGAAGAGAAGCAGAAGGGTTTGCATCAGGGAAGTCTTAAGTTTGCTGAGAATAGCAGATCAGAGAGGGGGAAGCGTGTTGCATCTGCACCAACTCCACCCAACACTACTCCTACCCATGATAACAATAATGTCTGATAATAATAGTAATAATATACTGGTGTAAACTCACGTGTAGTTAACTAACTTCTTCATGTGAAGTTTATTGCATATGAGTTTTTATCTATCTACTATATTATATAATAATGATAATAATATATTAGTGTAAATTTACGTGCAATTAACTAACTTCATATGAAGAAGCATCGACTTCATGTGAAGTTTATTGCATACGACTTTTCACCTAATATATTATATAAAATCAATCAAATGGAAGGAATCTCAGGTTCTTTCTTTAATTTTCCTCCTCTTTTATGTGATTCATAGGCCATTATATTATTCCAGTTCCGGTGACAAGGGAATTGGTCTACTATTAGATTAGATGCTTTAATTTGTGGGAGCAAACATGAGGATATAATATGTAAAAGAAAAAAATAAAGAATGTATCCACTATGTAGTTCTGAGTTTTTGGTGTGCTTTAATTAATATTATTTCTCATTCATATATGAATTAATAGCTTGAGGTTTTATCTAAACTGTTGCTGGTATCGTTGACATTGAATATTCTGGGGTTGAATATATAATGTGAGGGCAAGTGGGAAACAGCATATAGATTCAGGTAAGCAGTATAAGAGGGGATTGTCTAGTGGGGAGGGATGATGACATTAGCATCAACTATACGTCAACACAGATCTCGAGACTAATTAATATTACTACCAGCTAGTTTATTATGTGTGTTGAATTGTTCATGATGATTCATCACTTCAATTATTGGAGTTAATTATATATGGCATCAAATATAAAAATACAATTAAGACTAACAACTATATGTTCAAATAAGACTAGTGTATGTTCTTATTAAGAAAAGGAATGGTTAATTAACAACTATGTGTCGTTTGCTTCAAGCAAACATCCTATAATTCATTCATTCAATTCCAGCATTTTGGGACAGAGGTACAAGTGTGACATATATATACTTGTCAGTTTTTGGGTATATATTGCCGTATAACAGAGAAAACAAATGCAACAAGCACAAACACAAACTAACAAATACAAACTACTCTTATAATTGCATCATCAAGTTCATTTGCTTATAGAAAATTGAGAGTAATTTTGGAACTAGCTTATTCAACAACATATTTACATCAGAAATTGCTAATTAACTGGTGAAAAACTTGAAGGTTTAGAAGCTTAATTTGCCAGTTCCATCACAGGTTGAACAGGATCTGGAAGAAGAGCACTTTGTACAATAGCTCCACTTCTTTGGAAGCCTATATATATATTGCAAGCAACATAGTTCAATCAATGGCTAAGGTATTAGAGAAATTTAAAGGAAAAGAGATCATAGGAGGAGAAACAATATATAGTACCCGGCAGTGAATCTAGTAGCCATGTTCTTAGCTTGTGATCTTGCTCTCTCTGCACTTTCTTCAGAACGTTTCTTGAGCACAAATCCTTCCCCATTGCACTCTGAACATATACCAGAACCTCCACAATCTTGGCATGTTTTCACTTTTATTTCAACCTTCAATAAAGCAAACACATTATTGATTTTCAAAGTCTTATTAGTTATCAAGAATATATACCCATTTTGGTTTCTAAGAAATTTCAAACCAAATAATCAAATACATTAGTCCCAATAAAAATTAATTACCTTTTAATCTCCAACTTTTTATTCCGTAATGTTTTAGTTAGGGTTTAACGAAGCTAAGTAATTTGGGGACTAATTTTACAGAACAAAAAGTTGAGGAACAATATGTCTGGTCTAGAATTTTTCGAGGACGAAAATAGGTATATATACTCTACTTATTAACAAAATTAATAGGCTATTGTGAATGATCCCCTAGTTTTGGTTAGTTAGTTAGTTACCTGTGTTGAGGAGTCAGAAGATTTGGTTCTGTTGACAAGAAGAGTAGCAGCTGCACCAACAATGGTTGCAGCAACTGCCACTGAAGCTGCTGTCTCAGGCAATGCAAATGACACACTGGATAATCTCCTTCCTTGCAATAATTGTTGTGACTTTACATCTATCCATTCAGGAAACAAGCACCAAATTCAGGATACATGATACATAGCTTGTCTTTGTTATTTGGGAATTTTAGAATTCTATAAAATTCAAGTTATTTGATAGCATTGAATTGAATCCAATGTTGAAGAGAATTAGAGAACTAACTACATGACATGAGAGTGTGATTAAAGAAAGGAAGGTTAGACTTAGAGAGGTAGCAAGAAGAGATCTTAACTGTTGGAGGAGGAGGGAAATGAAGGAAGGTGATGCTGATGATGCATGACAAGATCCATTGAATTGAAGATAACTGTCTTCTTCTGTTTCTGTTCACCAACTAATCTCTCTGCTCCCTTATCCCTTTCCCTTCTCTCCTCAAACTCTAACAACAAAACTGAAAACAAATAATTTTTTTTTTTATTTTTAATATATAATTTTACTCTAATAAAATTGAAAAAATCTCTATTTTGTTACACCTAGTGTGTTACTAATTTTAAAATTGATTATATTATTCCTTTTAAATTATTAATCTATAAAATGTTTTTCTATTACTACCATTCATTAGGTTTTTACTTATAAAATTTTAGAAATATTATTTTATTTAACATCTTTATGTCCCATATAGTTATTTAAATTGATAAATTATAGGGTACACTCTTTTTTTGTCAGCAAAAAATTTAAAAATATTCCTAATATTTATATTTTTGAATAGTTTCAAAGTATGACTTTATCGTCAAATTTTTTATGATCAATATATAATTAAAATATTATTAACCGTTGATCATTAAATATTTGAAATTAAAAGTAAAATTAAAATTAAAAAAATTATTACGAATAAAAAAGAATTAAATTAAACGTTAGGATGATGAAGGGAGGAAAAAATATTTACCCTAAATTATAATGTTTCCTACTGACATAGTAAAGAGATATATGGTCCCTTCCTTAATACATGTTTTAGAAAAATTAATTAAGATTAAGAAGATGAAAATGAACCGACAAATATTTGGTTAGCTGGTGAGATGGATCACGTGACCAAAGTAAATACTAAATGAAATCTTTCATCTTTGCCAACTCCTGTGATCCCTTTTAGTTTTAGAACGCTCCTTCTTAATCTCTCACTCAATTATTCCATTCAAACTAATTCCATTTACTTATATATATCACATTGTTTCTAACTAACAAAGATTTATTTACTTGATGAGCTTTTCACCCTCTGTAAACTACTCTGCTACATTCTGAATTGCTGTTCCATTTTTTAGTTTGGGGGTAATTATTAGTTACAGCGCAGGCTATTAAATTTCAGAACCAACTTAACTAATTATGCTCAGAGGTTTCACATTGAACAAATTTTAGACCACGCAACACATCTTGAATAGTCTAATTCAATACCTTCTTATAAGTATATGATGACTTGAGTGTTAATTAAATTGCAACTTTTTAGGTGGAGGATTGTTAATTTATTAGGTTAAGTTACATTGAATTCAACCATACATTAAAGCTTCTATGCAATCTTGTTCTTGTTATGAAGTGGAGCCTTTTTGCAGAATTTATAGATGAGAGCTTAAAACTACCACCCCAGAAGAAGATTTGAATGAGACTTGTTTCCTATTAGGCCACCAAACATTTGAATGAGATGTAAAACACTATTATGGTGATGATAGCCAACTTGAGTTGGTTCAGTCGAGGGTTCAAATCTTGTCTTGTGCATGCAGCGACTCATTGGCCACCGGCAAACCCTTAAATGGAGCTCAGATCTGCGGAAGATTAGTCCTTAACCTGTCGGGCCGGGGATACCTTGGGAAATTGTCTTCAATTCTAATAATGACAAAACCAGCATTATAATGAAGGCTTCAATGTTCTGTAATGAGTTCCCCAATCACCTGACATAATCTCAGTTTCTCAACTAATTCTCATTATGATGAACTCAAGTGGTTTATCTAACAATTCCATACATACAACTGTCAAATACATGCAATTACAACTTGGATTCAGGGGCAAAGAACAGGAACAAAAAAATTTGACTTGAGTTGTGGCAATAACATGAACTAACTCACGAGCATCCTTCCTTATTGCACAGATCAAAAGGGACAAGATTGAAGACTCACCACCTCTTCTTCTCTCTCTCTTCACCAACTCACCTCCACCACAACACACAAAGTTATATTTCTTGTACTATAAACACTTAGCTGTATCTGCATATATATCTGCATCCATCACCCTATTCACGAGCCTATTTAAGACACTTTTGCTTAAAAAATCCACCTTATAATAAGCCTCTCACAATCCTCTTGTTTCTTCAAACAACACAAACACAACACTCGAAAATGTCTAATACTAATCTTGTGGCCATTTATATCTTCTTCCTTGCACTAAATTTTCTATGCATGAGTATGACAAATGCCTCGAGGGTACTCATCCCCCGCAGCGCTCCGAGCACGGTCACAAGGCCGATGATCTTGTCTGAAGAAGAAGGAGGAGAAGCAGAGAGTACTTTTGTGATGCCGGATAAGCAAAACAACAAGAATGTCTTCAATGGGAGACAAGTGAGTAATTGCTTGCCGAAAGGGTTTCGCCATAACTCTGCTCCAAGCAGATATGTCAACTATGATACACTAAGCTGTTCTGGAATAATGCACTCAAAGAATCCTTAAGCTTCAAGATATGTATCTTGTTCAATGGAAGAGACTTCAATCACTGCTTTTCTCATATGAAATTGTTGTCTTTTGCTTTGCTTTGCTCATGGCTCATGGATGGTGGCTTTTTCTCTTTCTTTCTTTCTTTTTATTTCCTTTTTCTGAGAGCAATGTGGATGATATATTATATATTTCAATTTTGAGTGATGTGCATAGGCAAGATGATCTTAAGTGTCAGTTTTTCCTGTTTCGTGTATAGAATGCTTTAAGATATGTTAAGAATAAGAATTTCATGTAACTACAATACATACTCACTAACATGAGTTTTAGTATTTGAATAAATTTATGAATTACCAAAAATTTAATATCCACTAAAGTAGATTGAGGCTACATTGTTTAAGAAACCTAACTGCTGAAGAATTGCAAAGATGCTAGTTCTTTATGCAGAGTAGATCATTAATCATAATAGGTAGTTTTCAGTTGGTTTTAATAAATATAATCTCCAACCATTAAGTAGCATTGCATAAAGTGCAACTGAATTCCATGGTAAGGTTGCAGTGAAAAGCATTGATTATTTTCTAGCATAATCAGAAATTTTCTAACATAAGAAAAGAACTTGTATCTGAATTCTACATTAAACTGGTAACAATGCAGGTTTAATTTATGAGTATGTGAAATGCAAAATATGCAACAGGTTTCAGCAGTTTACAAAAGCATCTTTTGACCTAGATATGTGAGACTCAAATACATAATTTTATTGGAGAACCTAACTATATAGATCATCTTCATCAGCACCACCAGCAGAAGTTGCAAATGGGTCAGCAGATCCAGTGGTCCTGCCTCCAGACTCTGGAAACCTAAACTCAGTTCCGAAACCCCGGGATTGCTGCAAAGTCTGAGCAAATGCCTGGTATTTGCGGATATCGGCATCGCTCACACTCCTACGTGCATACTTCATCGACTCCTCAAAATGACCTGCTTTGATCTCTGCAACTTCATCATCAATGTCCTCATCCATGGCCTCTGGGTTATCTCTCCTCTTCCTCTCTTTCTCTAAGTCCTGAAAGAAACCATACAAGTATATAAATTCAGGTCAATCCAAACTCATAAACATATGGATAAGGAAATTTCAATCTGTGAACTGAAACATACCTTCTCTATGTTTTCTCTTATAGCATATTTGCATGCTCGCTGGCATATCTCGGTTATATCAGCACCACTGAAGCCTTGAGTATACTTGGCTAGTGCTCTCAAATCGACATCTTTCGAGACGGGTGACTTCCTCATGGCAGCCTTGAAGATCTGATAACGGGACTCCTCGTCCGGAAGAGGGATGTAGATCAATTGATCAAGACGCCCTGGCCGAAGAAGTGCTGGATCAATGATGTCTGGCCTGTTAGTAGCCCCAATTATGAACACAGTCTTCTTGGCAGACATGCCATCCATTTCAGTCAGAAGTTGATTCAAAACTCTATCGGCAGCACCGCCAGCATCCCCAACACTACTTCCTCTCTGCAACAATGACAAAGTGATAAGCATTTGCGAAAATCATGAAGGTAATATCACATCCAAATCTTACTAAGCAACGATAAGACATTAAACTTAAACCATAAAAGTACAATCATAACTAAGTTCAATCAGAAGGCATATTAATATAGCAAACTAGGAATGAGCCAAAAAAGCAAAACCTGAGTGGCAATGGAGTCGAGCTCATCAAAGAAGAGGACACATGGAGCTGATTGTCTAGCCTTGTCGAAAATTTCTCGAACATTGGCTTCACTTTCACCAAACCACATAGTAAGCAATTCCGGCCCTTTCACACTGATAAAGTTAGCTTGACATTCATTAGCAATTGCTTTGGCCAACAAAGTTTTTCCACATCCTGGAGGACCATAGAAGAGGACTCCTTTCGATGGTGACATACCAAACTTCTCGAACTTTTCTGGATGCTCCACAGGATATTGAACGGTCTGCACATACACAAAGGCAAAATCATTTCAGATTAAGATGATATAGAAATATTTAACTGCAAAATTACATATAAAATGAAATAAAAGGCATGACCTACCTCTTGCAGCTCACGCTTGACATTCTCAAGGCCTCCAATATCATCCCAACTGACATTAGGCACCTCAACAACCTGTGAACAGAGAATTCGTTTGGAAAAACAGCGACACACAGAGAAAGCCTAAGACTGGACAATATTAAAACAATTAAGTAACAAAAACACTACTAACCGTTTCGCGTAAGGCAGATGGATTGCTTGTTCCTAGGGCAGTCTGGAAATGCTCATTTGTAACGGCCATAGAGTTCAACACTTCAGCATCAATAGTCTCATCTTCCAAGTCGATGACATCCATTTTTTCCCTAATGCACTGCAGAGCAGCTTCAGTGCAAAGAGCAGCAAGGTCGGCACCAACATACCCATGAGTGTCTTTTGAAATCCTCTCCAAATCAACCTACATTAAGAGAATCAGAATAGTTGTATCACAAAATATGTAAGGATGCCAAGGAATAAACCAGAGAAAAAGCAACAAGTGAATATACAAACACTTAACAGAATGCATAACTTGAAACCACATGGAAAACAACTTTAAACACCAATGTAAGTTACAAACACTCTGGTTACCTCATCAGAAAGCTTCATGTTCTTGGTATGTATGCGAAGGACTTCAAGACGACCAACTTCATCAGGAACACCAATGTCAATTTCTCTGTCAAATCTGCCAAACCTTCTTAATGCTGGGTCAATGCTATTTGGACGATTTGTTGCACCCATAACAATAACATGAGCACGAGACTTCAATCCGTCCATAAGAGTCAAAAGTTGTGAAACAATCCTTCTTTCGACTTCACCATTTGTCTTCTCTCGCTTGGGTGCAATCGAATCGATCTCATCAATAAAGATGATGGACGGAGCATTCTTTTCCGCTTCTTCAAATGCTTTCCTAAGATTGCTTTCACTCTCTCCAGCCAATTTGGACATAATCTCTGGACCATTAATACAAAAGAAGAAAGCTCCGGTTTCATTAGCAACAGCTCTTGCTATTAGTGTCTTACCAGAGCCAGGAGGTCCATAGAGCAAAATTCCCTTGGGTGGCTTTACACCAATCGACTTAAAAAGCTGAGGATGTCTCAGTGGAAGCTCTACAAGCTCACGAATCTGTGCCATTTGCTTCCTAACACCACCCACATCATCATATCCAACTTCATCCAGCCTTTCTTCATCCTCCCGTTTCACAGGTTCACCTTCACAGAAGATTTCAGTGTCTGGAGCAACCACACAGTACTCCCCAGGATCAGTTTCAATGACCTTGAACTCCACACTTCTCATCCCTCCTCGGACAAGGAATAGATCTCCTTTTCTAACAGGACGATAAGCCTCCAAGAAATAAGCTGCAAGTTATAAAACAAACAGTTAATATACATTTCCATCACATAGACTTCCACAAAACTAAAATAAAAAATTCCCCAGATATGTTAAATTCCAGCTTGAAAAGCATAGAATCAGGTGGAAAGGTGATTCTACAAATAAATCAATGTGGTAAAATATTACAATATACAAAGATAGTCAGCATAAGGAATGCCAACATAAGAGAAAAGAAAGATAATAAAGCAACCAACTATAATCACAACATAAGAGAAAAGAAAAACTTCATAATATCCGATAGTGCAAGGCTTATTATGAATATCAACTCATGAAGTATGGATCCTACTTTAAAGTTCAGCAATAAAGCACTTCAAAAAATAAAACCGCACTCAAGAGTAATCTCATATGGAGGAAATTCACAAAACAAATCAGGATTTACTACTGAGGCAGTCATAAGTCATAACAACTGAAACTATATTCTATTGTCTGAAAAATGAGAGCAAAGCAAGCTAGAAACTCACGTTTCAAGTAAGCATCAAACAGATTTCCAGTGACACCTTCAACCGTATCATCGATAGGCAGAATGTGGACACGTTTACCATACTTAACATCAGGGCACTGATGCACAGACACAACATCACCAAGACGAACCCTCAAGTTGGACCTCACAACCTTGTTCATCCTGATTTTGGGCTCCTCACAGTTGTCATCAGCAAGTGCAATGCAAATAGTGTCCTTCCTTTTCTTTCCCTGCACCACAAATCAAGCATGACAAACCACACAAACCCCAGGAAGACATCACATAATAACTAAGCACAATGACCAAATAACAACAACAACAAAGCCTTGTCTCACTAGGTGGGGTTCGGCTACATGGGATCAAACGACGCAATTGAGCTCTATCATGTATCATGTCTAGAGACTGTTTACATGCACAATGACCAAATAACCCAACAAAAAAACACCCAAATGCTAGCCAAACAAGTCCAAAACAGGTACCAAGTTGTAAACTTTAATTCAATCCAAAATAATCAGTTCCAGCTAAACCTATAAAAAAAGCTAATTTCTTCAACATCATATACAAACAGAGAACTTGAAAGCTGATTAAAGACAAACACAGAGTATTAGAGAAGCTCATGAACCAAGTCCAAAGACACTGTCAAGTTCTCTTTTTTCTCCTTTTGATCCCAAAAACAGTAGTATGTTAAAGCTAAACCCTTAAAGAAAAACAAAACAACACAAATTCTTCACACACAAAGATAAAAGAAACCCATGTTCGGAACTAGATTGCAAACTATACCAATTAGGTTTAAAAAAGTAACCTTGATGAGAATAGTGTCGCCGCGGAAAAGTTGGAGCTTTTCCATTGTTTGTGGGTGCATGGCCACGACGGAGTTATCGTCGTTGACGGCTTCATCGACGACCAATCTGTTCGGCGACTTCTTTCGTTCGAGAATCGCGGTCGAGAAGTCCTTCTTCCCCGATTTCCTGCGAGAAAAAGAAAAAAAAAAATTTTTTATTTGAATTTTTGGGGCAAAAAAAACCTGAAAGCGAAAACAATAATAAGAGAAAAAGAAGTGATTTTGGAGTGAAGAAATCGGAGAGAAGTAGTTGACTCACGAGTCGGATGATTCGCCCTGGTTAGACATTGGCGATTAGGTGAAAATTGGAAGATCAGAGAAGAGAGAGAAAGAAGAGAGTTGAGAGTTGCAGAAGAAGAAGAAGAACAGCAGAAGCAAACTATGATATTTTTTATTTTATTTTTCGGCTTTTTATTTATTTATATTTCTTTTCGGCTGGTTTATTCGACAAGAAAAATAGGGGGCAAAATTGTAATTTTAGGACCGTAGTTTTTTATATGGAAATTGGAACTTGGAACAGGAAGATAAGATATAATTTTTTTTGGTAATGAAAGATAAGATATAATTGTGAGATTATAATCTTATTTTATTTTTATAAAAATTGCATTCGATTTTTAGATGGACAGTTACAAATTTAAAGTCAAAACCTTAAACTTAGGATATCATAGTTAACAATTTTGATTGAATTTAAACGTTATTATATTTCAAAAAATAAATTATCTCATTTTTTTGGGACAGGTAAAGCTAATTGTCATTGTGATGGATCAAAAACTAAATATATAATTGACTAATTATAATGGGCTATTTTTTGGGGCTAAATTAAAACTTTTTGAACTTATTTTTGGTCAAGAAAGCTTTTTGCCATACTATCATTTTCTTTTTAACTTTTTGGTGTGATCCATTTCAAGGTTTTTGTTTTTAAAAAAATAACATTTTTAGTCCAAAAAAATAACATTTGGGTTTATTTGTGAGGGACAATTCTTCTGGATAGGCCTAACTCATGTTTTATTTTTTGATGAATTGAACAAGGGCTAGCCCATAATTCATGCTTCCAAAAGATATTTACATGTTTCAGCCATTTATTTTTTTAAAAAAAATGTTATTAGTCATTCTTTACTAGTAATATGATATGATATGGATTTCTAAATAGTAAGTTTAAAATTTAATTATTTTTTATGATATAGTAATATACCATTTTGATGTTTGTATAAAACATATTTATTTACAATGTGAATGTATAAAAATTAAATTTATACTTATACTTAATATTCCTCTAGTGATAAGCTTGGGAAACAGTGAAAGGAGATTGGTATTGTAATCCAACTAATATTCTAGTATTCTATTTTTATTTTTTATTTTTTATTTTAAACATAACTTGCCATGTTTTCATTATCATTGCAAATCTGAAATCTTCACTCCTTTTCAAACTTAAGAAACAAGTCTTATATATAATTCAATAAACTTCTCAAGTAAGCATTCTACTTCAAACTATGATTAGAATGTTCATCATTATACACAATGAGTGCCATCAATTATATATACATACATATACCAAGGCTCCCAAAAATAAGAATTATATATATATATATAGTTTTAATTTTTCC
Organism: Stylosanthes scabra; assembly: GCA_036250425.1. NCBI lineage: Eukaryota > Viridiplantae > Streptophyta > Magnoliopsida > Fabales > Fabaceae > Stylosanthes > Stylosanthes scabra. Next base: position 25,564 of record JASCZI010151565.1, on the reverse strand, counting down.
TTCCATCAGAAGTAAATCGAATTAGGCTCTATCGTCATTTTTTTTCGATACTTTACACCACACACAAAGTTTTCAAAGAAAAATAAAGGAGAAAATAATAAATAAGGTTCAACCTTAATATAAATATAAAAGATAAAAAATTAAAGCTCCGCCTTTATAATAAAAAACAATTTTACAATATCTTTCAGTCTAACAAATCAAAAATTACTTTATTGTAGATCTTAACTCCATTAGAAAATTAATATTGATCAATGAATTAGTATATGAAAAAAAAAAATCAAACATATGATATTTATTTAAAAGGAATAATGAACTAAAAAATCATGTCCATGGTCTTGGTTCTGTGCAAGACTTTCTCCTTATCTAAATTAAGGGAGAAGTTAAGCAAAATAATGCTTGAAGAAAAATAAATTTGCTTAATTGCATCATCCATTGAAAGTCTTAATCCATGCTTTTAAAAGTAAGCCTTTTGATTGAAGTGTCCCCACCACTTCCCTCCACCCCTCCCCATAAAAATTATAAATTTATAATCCACAGAGACAAATGCATGATAACATCACTTTCACACCTGTGTTGTGTGTTTTTTGATGGATCCATTTATACATAGTACATAGTTCATGCTTTCAATTCTACTAGCTAAAACAATTACTGTAATTTTGTTATTATTAGCAAAATATAATCATAATAAGGTTGGTTGATGTGATCAAATCATAGGGGACTGGCCCCCTCATTTCTCGGGTTCTGGAAATTGTGGCATTAGCACATGGAAGCCAACATCATTGGAAAAGGAAAAAAGAAAAAAAGAAACAACAAACTATTTGTATTTTCTAATGAGAAACAAAAACAAAACATTAAATTTATATTAATTTTAGAACCATAATTCAATCAACATTAATCATTTAATTGAATGTTCTACTTTTTTTTTTTTATTTTAGATATTTTATTTCTAAAAAATATTATATATATATATATATGATTTTTAAATATTCTTACGTATAGAATATTCTGTATTTAATATTTTAAATATTTAATAATTTATTAATTAAAATAATATTGATTATCTATATTTTTTAGATTAATGTTCAAATTAGTTCTTAAAAATATTATATTTTTTAAATTAGTCCATAAAAATATAATTTTTAGTCAAATTGATTCTTCTACCAATTAAATTACATATGTTATAAAATGATTGGTTGATGAATGATACCTCATTCAATTATTTCATGCCACGTGACATTTAAAAATAACGTATCATCATCAAATTGATAAAAGGATTAATTTGATTGAAAATTCTATCTTTCTGAAACCAATATCACTAATAAAATCTTTTAGAAACTAATTTGAATAACGTAATATCGATACCGATTTGAACATTATCCCATCGTTTTTCTTAAACTAAAAAGCAAATGCATACAAAAATAAAACCCGGGATAACCGCCTCAGAAAAGTTGTTTTTCCTTTGAAGTTTGAAGTTTGAACATTATCTCTGCCATCATTGTGCATATATTAATACTGGTATAAGCAAAGTTTTTTATATTTTTATATAAACTATGATTGAATAATTTATTTTCTAAGTTTACAAAAAATACAGTGAAGTGGAGCAGTGAGCAGTGTCTTTTTTTCAGCATATGAGCTTAAAGCTTTGGCCTTTGGTCTCTCCCTTTGCCTCTGAGTCTGTTTCTCTTTGTCAAGGTGTTCACATTCACAGCTGCTTTGAACTCAACTCACTCAAATGCTTAGTTAGATCCAGGTGAGTGATCTTCTTTCTCTTTCTCTTTCTCTTTCTCTCCATTTTGTTTTGTTTTGTTATTTGCACTGAAAGCTTTCTTAGCATAACATGAAGGTGGCACCTTTCTGCATTATTTTAGCTTGGTTCCTCAGTTTTAGTATGTAGCATAGGGAAAGTAGGAATCTTGCATTTTTCTCAGTGCCTTTTTGGTGCAAGTTTAGTGAGAGTGAGAGTGTGAGACATTCTAGGAAGTTGCAACTGTGCAAGTTTGGTTCTTTCTGGTTCCTTGTCACCATTTTCTATGGAAAACAAAAACATGGGTTTTGTGTTTTGTATAGTGGAAGGAAAAGACATACCATTTGCTTTCTTTGATGAAAGATCCACACTTTACTTTCTCTGCTCCCTTTAAACTGTTTTTGTTCTTACTTGATGAAGAAAAGAGTGAAGACAATCAACCACTTTAGCTGTTTTTTTTTTACTTTATGTTCAGAGTTTAACTGAAATGTGTGACTTGCATGACAGGTGTTTGATGAAAGAAATTCTCCATTGATCAGAGAATGTTGAGTATATATACAAGGAATGTATGTATGCTGCAAATGTTGTAACAACAGGGTTGTATTGAATTTCTATGGTGTTTAGATTTTGATTCATGGAAGAAATACAGTCTCAATCAGATGCATATCGGTCTTCTTCTTCGTCGGCGAGTAGCCCGGCGAGTAGGGTGCCATCAAGTCACTTCTTCTACCTTAGAAAACCGGGTTCTCTTCGACAACCAATCTCATTCGAGGACTCACCTGAATGGGAAGACACTGATGTTGAAGCTTCTAGAGGTGATGAAGGAGGAGGAGGAGACACTATCAATGTTGCAACCTCGGCTTCACCTTCACTTTCTAAGCTCAATAGTGGTTCCTTGGCATCTCCATATGGTTCATATATCTTGGAGGGTGCAGCTCTTCCTAATAAGATTGCGGGCGCTTCGGTTGTGTGGAGAGATTTGACTGTTACTATGAAGGGAAAAAGGAAGTACTCTGATAATGTTATAAAGAGTTCAACTGGTTTTGCCTTACCTGGTACAATGACAGTGATTATGGGACCTGCTAAATCAGGGAAGTCTACCTTGTTACGCGCCATTGCAGGTCTTAAAGCAACTTCCTTTGTCCTTGCTCAATAATAATAAGTGTATTTGTATGCTTTAAGCTAACTTGTAAACTATGATCTTCTTTTCTTCAGGAAGATTGCATCCTTCAACCAGGACTTATGGTGAAGTGTTTGTGAATGGGGCGAAATCACACTTGTCCTATGGATCATATGTGAGTTCAGGACTTAATTTGCTTAGTTATAACAAACCAGGCTTTGTGTTCTTTGTTCTGAAATATGAGAGTTATCAAGTTTTTCTTACATTGCTAAAAAACTGAAAACTATTTTCTGAATTGCAGGGATTTGTGGAGAGAAGGACCAATCTGATTGGATCACTTACCGTGAGTGAGTTTTTGTACTATTCGGCTCTGCTTCAACTACCAGGATTCTTGTTTCAGAAAAAGAATGTGGTAGAGGAAGCTATCCAAGCAATGTCTTTAGGTGATTATGCAAATACACTTATTGGTGGACATTGTTATACAAAGGGCCTCTCCGGTGGCGAGAGAAGACGTGTTAGCATTGCAAGAGAGCTCGTGATGAGACCACAAATCCTATTTATAGATGAACCACTTTATTGTCTGGACAGGTGGTGTTCTTTAATTTAAACATCCTTTATATGCCTTTGACTTAAAATATCATAAGTTGATTGTAGCCGAGGCTGAGAACCGAAATCCCTTGCAATAATGCTTGAGAAATTTTCGTTTTTTTCTTCAGTGTCTCAGCACTTCTAATGATGGTTACACTAAAGAAACTTGCAAGCAGTGGTTGCACTCTTATCTTTACAATTTACCAGAGCAGCACAGAAGTATTTGGCCTTTTTGATCGAATATGCCTTCTTTCGAATGGAAATACTTTGTTCTTTGGAGAAACATTAGCTTGCTTGCAGGTAAATTTCCTTATATATCAATTTCCCTCTCTTTCTCATGAATGTTTTGTTGAGTGACAATGGAAATTGAGTGTGTTGCAGTGTTCTCACTGACTGCTTTATTTATTTACTTTGATGAAGCACTTCTCAAATGCTGGATTTCCATGTCCTATCATGCAAAGTCCTTCGGATCACTTTCTTCGTGCAATCAATACAGATTTTGACAGGATAATTGCAATGTGTAAAAACTGGCAGGTAAATATATAATTTATTCCCTTATAAAGTTACAACATTTATGTTACAAATTGTATCATGATATTTTATGAACATTGCATTTACAATAGGATGACAATGGAGAGTTTTCTTCAGTCAACATGGACACAGCTGTGGCTATTCGCACACTCGAAGCAACATATAAATCATCTGCAGATGCAGCTGCTGTTGAAAATATGGTTATGAAACTCACAGAAAAGGTATATATTATAGTTAACTTTTCTTGTTATCTTATTGGTTTGATCCACATTATTTCTAAAGCAACAAATCTTGGTTTCCCAGGAAGGTCCATCACTGAAATACAAAGGCAAAGCTAGTGCTGCTACTCGCATAGCGGTCTTGACATGGAGGTCTTTATTGGTTATGTCAAGGGAGTGGAAGTATCACTGGATTCGTCTTGTTCTCTGTATGCTTCTTACACTTTGCATTGGTACTATATTTTCTGGCTTGGGGCACTCGCTGTCTTCGGTCGGGGTGAGTAGGACTAGGAACGACATGTTAACTGCATTTTATCTTTCAAGCAATGTGACTTAATGTTCATTCATCTTTTGCATTGCAGACTAGAGTTACAGCAATTTTTGTTTTTGTGTCATTCTTTTCGCTTCTAAGCATTGCTGGCGTGCCGGGACTTATTAAAGAAATCAAGGTAATCCTGGAGAATTTTTACAGTTTTAACTCTTTAATCTTTCAAATTGTTGCTGATGATAAATTATTTGGTAATGTTGCAGATATATGCATGTGAAGAATCTAACCAGCATTCGAGTGCACTAGTGTTTTTACTTGGACAACTCTTGTCCAGCATACCATTCCTTTTCCTCATTTCGATTTCATCGAGTCTCGTTTTCTACTTCCTAGTAGGGCTGAGAGACGAATTCAGCTTCTTAATGTACTTTGTGCTCAACATTTTCATGTCTCTTTTAGTAAGTGAAGCACTTATGCTACTTGTTGCTACTTTATGGCAAGATATCTTCTGGAGTTTCTTAACACTTTTATGCATTCAGGTGAGTTCATATCGAGCATTACTATTTCGAAAATCGTGTTTAATACATTTTAATTGTGTTTGTGTGACATAACTGCTTGTCATTTCAGGTAGTGATGATGCTTTCTGCTGGCTATCTTCGAATCCGAAATGATTTGCCTGGACCGGTGTGGATATATCCAATGTCATACATATCCTTTCATACCTACTCTATTCAGGTAAGTTCATAACTTTTTTATCTTTTGTTAATGCCCAGTTCCGAAATCTTGTTTTCGTTCGTAAAATTCTGAATCTATGACATATAGGTTTAAGTTAAGATAGAAATTAAAAACAATAAACAGGTCTTAAGTTTTCTATAGTCTGCATTAAAGCAATAATTCCATTTTTTTCTGATTGTAGGGGCTATTGGAGAATGAGTACCTAGGGAGCACCTTTTCAATTGGGGAGGTGAGGACCATATCAGGATTTCAAGCTCTCCAAAACATCTATGACATCTCTTCTGACACCAATTCAAAGTGGTCAAATTTACTGGTTTTGTTTCTCATGGCAGTTGTTTATCGTTTTCTTGTGTTCATTTTATTGTGCAGAAAATCATCTCTGCCTTTGATTAGTTGTAGGTGTAAAAGAGTAGATACAGATTTTGCTAGTTGATTTCACTTACTTGCATTGTATAATTAAATTCCTTTTGATCCATTTTGCATGTCCTATATCATAAGATTCTTGGTCATTACTTAAATGTATCTCATTCTCATTCTATGAAATCATGAATGATTGCACCAGATTATAAGATTCTTATGCTTTTCTCTGGTGAATTGCATTGACCTACCTTCAACTTTAAGTAATGTTATGCATGATAAAATATGAACTAACCTCTTTTGAAATTTGATGCTTTTTATTTAACCCATTGAAATACAGTCAAAATCCAATGAAAAAGATATACTGAGACATAATTGTTAGATTTTTTTTTTTTTTTTTGGGTTTTCAAAGATATCTTTCAACCCGGTGGGTCAAAGACTAATCCTTCGCGGATCTAATCTGATTGTATTATTATTCACGAAAATTGATTGAAGCTTATTAGATTTGGGATTTAGAATTTAGGTTTTTGATGAAGCATTGCATGTTTTTCTCTGAAGATCCACTAGGGCTCAATGCATCCTCCAATTTTTTCTTGATCTCTTTGATGGTAGTCTTTAGTTGGTCTCCTAAAAGTCCACCCATCAGACGGCTAACATTCGCCAAAACCTCCTCCTTCGTGATCACCGTTCGATCGCTTAAATTAATCCCAATCTTCCAATACTCCACCACTTGTTTTCTATTGGCAAACTGATCATACATCAAAGGAAAACACAGCAATGGAACCTCACACCAAATGCCTTCCAATATAGAGTTCCAACCACAATGAGTCAAAAACCCTCCAATAGCAGGGTGAGCCAAGACTTGGGTTTGACTACACCAAGGTATTACCATCCCACGGTCGCGAATCGCCTCGTGAAATCCGACGGGCAGCGGATCATCCTCGATCAAGCCCACAACATTGGGCCTAAGAACCCAAACAAAACTCACATTGCTAAGCAAAAGCCCATTTGCAATTTCCTCAAGTACCTTTCTTGTCATCTTGGCTAGGCTACCAAAAGACACATACAAGACTGAACCATGAGGCTTGGAGTTGAGCCATTGGGTGCAGTCTGACTCGGACCATAGGCTAGTTGCCATGGTGTTATTGGTGAAGCCAGGTGTGAAAATGGGCCCAATGGCATAGAATGGCTTATAAGATTGTAGTGCAGCTATGACTTTTGGCTCTAACTCTTCAACTGTGTTACATAGCACAAAATCTGCACCTTTAGCATCATTGAAGGCAGCAGAAATTAATTGGTGGTAGATTGTGGATGTATCTTGTGATTCTTGATGATATGTTGTTAGATCCTTTGGATCAATTGTATCCACCCCAGGTATGTAGTCAATGGGATCTTTTCTCATATCTGAAGAAAACAAAAAAAGTTGGCAACCGAGAAGAGTTCTACGATGAAGAGGTTTTTGGGTGAATAAAATGAATAGATGCGTATAAATTTATTTTTACAAAATTAATAAAAGTAAAACGATATATTTTTCTAAATAAATATTTTTTAACTATTCACGATATCATGCATTTAATATTAATTCATCACGTGAAGTGTTCATATAAAAGAATAAAGTTATCGAATATGGATACAAAGGCACAAAACAAATATAAAAAAGAATCACATGAAAAGTGATAAAAGACAGAGATGACAACTACTGGAAACTCGTCTACTACGATGCAGTCAACAAAATTATAGTTATTTAGTTGTATTATGCAATTTCAACACATATTAGATGCTAAAAATTATGTACTAACTTTACACAAGATGTATATATATATTATAACTCAAATATAAATTTATCGGTTGTATGTATAAATTCATTCATTCATCCTAATAAAAATAGCTCTTATTTATTTATTATGATTCAAATTTTTTATACTAAATTTTATTATTTCTGAGCTTGACACTAAACCTATTAAATATAAAAAATACATAAATAAATGTATGAATGTATGTACACCTAAATTTATTCTAAATTTAATATATACATAAAATATATATTCATTTATTATAAGCATAAAAAGAAAAAAATAAATAAAATACGATTTTTTTTTCTCCCACTCTATATTATCTGCATGATTTAAATCTATATAGGAGTATGCACCACATATATATTGTATTTTAGTTTATTTGGTGTTATTAGGAAAAATGTTAATTTCCTTAGCTTTAATTTATGAACATTTTTCTTTGGGTGTGCCCGTTCAATTTCCGAAGATTTGCCCACACTAATCTAGAGAGTCTTCTCGTGGAAATAGGGCCGGTGACCATTTATGAATTTATTATACACAGAAAATAAGAGAATTCCAGCATATTCCGATAGAGTATAGGGAATCAATTTTTTACTTAAGGGTTTGTGATTTATGGTCTAAAAATTAGAATAAATAAAAAATACTTTAAAAATTTGACTGATGACTAAAAAATTTGGTTATATATATTCAACATACATGATGAATTAAAAAATTAACGATGTTGTTACGTATACATTCTTTTAGTAAATATCAAATTGACACCCGTATAAAAATACAATAATTACTTGACGTGATAACTATATTATATTTTTTGTGAACACTAAAATATATATTTAATTAATAATAATTGTATTTTATAAAAATATAAATATGATATATCTACTAAAAGGTGCGTAAATAGTGCTTAGAAAAAAAGAAAACAAGAAAAATGAAATATGATGAATGATTTTGCTTAGTTACCATGGCAAGCAAAGTTACGGTTCTTTGCAAGAAGATCAGAGTGATAGTAGAGACTAAAAACCAAAGCAGGTTCTGTCCAAAACGACACATAAACAAGCCCAAACTTCTTAGCCATGGCAGATGGCCAAACAAAGAACGTGTCCGCAACCAAGCAGTTCACTGGGGGCACTGAATGCTTCACCGCCTTCTCCACCAGTTCCTCGACGTGTGCTGACTGCACGTGCAGCATCGCCGCCATGAACTGATGGAGGTTGGCAAATCTGTCGTGGCCCGCGGGTAGGCCGTCGGACACAGTGGTGTACCTTATGTCCAAGCCAGACTCCCGTGCGGCCACGAACATATCTTCCTCGCCACCGTCTTTGGACGAGGAAGAATTGGATTTTGTGGTTTGTGAGTGGATGTAATGTGAGTTGACAAAAGTGACAACGAAACCCCGGCGAGCGAGGTTGATGGCGAGGTTTGCCGCCGGGATGACGTGGCCTTGGAGTGGATAGGCGAAGAGTAGGGCATGGTGAGGAGCTTGGTGGTGGGTTGCCATGGAGAGAAAAAAGAAATGGTTAGTGCTTTGGTTTCTTTTGGTGTTTTGATGAGATTTTAGTTTGAAAGGAGTTTCTTGTTATTATTAGGCACATGATGATATGATATGATATGATGATGGTTATATTATATAGAATTTAATTTTGATAGGCCGAAAATGTAAAATGTTTTATATAATTATATAATTATATTTATTTTTTTAAAGAATTTAATTTTACACGTAATTCAATCAAATTCATGTATTTATATGGCTTTAGAAGTAATAGGTTTGAAAATTAATTACTTTTGATGATGTGGTAACATCTAATTGAATGTATGTATAAAACTCTTTTACACTGACGATGTATGAAAATTAAATTTTTTTTTAAATAACTAATTATGAAATTAATAAAAGATAAAATTATTTTCTATTATTAATTTAGCGTCACACAATTAAATGCACATATAAAAGTAAATAAATGCATCAAAATTAATATTGTACATGAAAAGCTATCATTATTTTTTGTATATATAGATAATTAAAAATTATTAAATTATCATAAAAAAAAAACCCAATACCCAATATTAATTAGCTAAAAACATACTTACAATCATATTCACCTAAAATTATTAGATAATTAAAAATTACTAAATTATAATTTAACCGTTATTAACTATTAATTTTTCGTAAAAACATCTGTACGTGAATAATTTTTATTATGCATTTGAAATTTTGGCTTTGGCATTGAAATTCTTGACAAAGGAATCATGTTCTTCTCAGTGAAATTATTAGTTGCTCCAAGAGTAACTCCCACTTCTTATTTTCTTCAATTAAATATTGACATATGTACAATATTTAATTACATAATTAATTACAATAATATATTCTTTCTCCTATTATTTTTTTCTTATTTTCTTTTAAGTTTCTAAAATAAATTACTCACAAGATCCACCAGGACTCAAAGCATACTCTGAGTACTTCTTGATGCCTCCCATGGTGTTCTTCGATTGGTTCCTAAACTTTCCATCCATGAAACGGTTAACATTCTTCAATACCTCTTCTTTATTAACCACCATTTGATTATCACTCAAATTAATCCCAACCTTCCAATCATCCACCACTAATTTTCGATTAAGCCCATTTGCAATTTCGAATGTTCATTCTTGCTAAAAGCTTAAAAGCCTTTAGTTTAATTTTGAGGAGAGTAATTATAGGTAAACATAATTTAAAGTTATTATATTTATCATAATATTTATAGCTTCATGTAAATAATATCCATAAACATATATTTATAATATGTAATATTAATCATTTAATTCAATAACAATTTATAATTAAAAATAAATGTTAATTAAAATAGAAAGTTCATTGCTATCTATATGACTAACAAAAGATTATAATTATCAAAATTTTATCCTTGATAAAACCTGCTACCTTTTTTTTTTAAAACATTAATAATTAATTTGGATAAAATAGTATAAATATGATATTTTATTTATTTAATATATACTTATCAGTTATCACTTTTACTTAAATTAATTAATATTTATTAAAGAAAATAATTACTTATATTTAAAAAAAAATACAAGCTGAGATCAGAGTACTGGTGAGTGGTAAGTGGTAATTAACCCTTGTCGCTTATTAGCCTTCATATAGATGAACATCTACCTCGATCTTATGCTTGCCATGTGTAAGATCCCATTTTTAACAGAAAATAAATTCTATAGAGTTTATGGAGAAACATTTCAAAAATTGGCAGAAAAA
>JASCZI010151565.1:0-11834 GCA_036250425.1 Stylosanthes scabra | reverse complement strand
CCCTTTCCCTTACTGAGAACGCTAGGTTCTCACCCCTTATCCTTATTTTGGCTTTAGCTATGGACCATCGATCTAAGAAGGAGTAGTTCGACGTCTCACAAGATTATCCGATGACCACGAGAAGTTATTCCGCATGTGTATCCTAGAGTAGTCCTCACTTATGTGTATAGCTACACAGCGGAATAGATTTATTAAAAGTTACTTAGGCATGGTCCCTACACTATTACTATTACTACTGTATATTTATCGATGATGTAACCTCATTTGTACATGTTGAAATTTAATAATGAATATGAAGTGTTATTGTGAATGATATATTCGTGGCTAAATTTAATTTCTCAACTATGCTTTTGTAACCATAATGATCGTTTAAAATCACACTTTAGTAAGGAACGTAGAAACAGACTTATATGTATTAAATAATATCTGCGTAAGTAGGAGAGTCAATAATAACTATCCAACTTAGGGCATCAGTGGACATGCCAGAAATTGAGTCGTTACACCATGCATATATCATTAATAATCCTATCGCGGCTTTCATGCATAACATTTTATATATATATATAAAAAATAATGAAAAGTATCCTTTTTTTGTGTCAGAAAAGTATTTTATTTTATATAATATTTATAATTTCATGTATATTTGTATGCAATATTTGTAATTAAATATTTATTATATTTAATATTATTTATTTATTTCAAACTTAATAAAAAATACAAAATAATATATATAATCTTTATATAATTTTATCTGATGGTGCTAATATATAAGTGTATTCCATTAAAAATTTAGTTAAACAGTACATGTTGTCAGAATTTTATTTTGATCTATAAAAATATTTTACATATATATTTAATTATATAATATCATAAGCAAAAATAATTTATTTTATATGTATTATTTTTTCTTGATTAGATATCAAAAAGTTAAACTGAGATGGTTATACAGTTATTATGGGGGTACTTTTATATGTATCACTTTTGTATATACTTACAATTTTCACTTTTTGGTACTAAAAATAATTCACATGGTTTACCAATGAAGGGTGGAAGATGATTATTACCTCCATTTGCCGCTTGATTTTTTTCATAGTATTTCGATAAGTTAATGACTAATTGTTATAGAAATGAAATTTGTGGTTTATAGATATACTTCCCAAAATCTAATATATTCAACAAATAATTCGTTCCACCATTTCTTTTATGTCGTAATCATATAGGGACACTCAACATAACGTCATCACCAAAGGTTTACTACTACTCTACTAGATACCCGTACTTTTTAATAATTGATCACCCAAAATTTTAGTGACTTTTATTTTAGAGGAAATAATATCTTCTCTCTTTCTTAAAAAAAATGTTTTAAATAATATGTTACTATTTATAAAATTTATACTTCTCTAAAATTTAAATAAACTACTCTTTATTAGCTAGTTTAAAAAAAAAAACTTTTTTAACAATAATAATTTAATCAACTAAATGTATATCAAAATTATTAAAATTAAGCTAAACAATATACATATTTATACGTACATATATTTATATACAAGTACATAATGATAATTGCTGATTTCATAGTTGATTTCAATATACGAACAATATTTTTATAATTTAATATATATATCCCTGATATTTTTGTTGATTTAAATTAAGACGCAATAATAATAATAACATAAGTTATGCATATCTTATTAATTAATGTAATAAATTGTATTATTTTTTCAATATTTGGTCTTCATAATTAATCTTGATGCAATTGTTTTACTCCATATATACTTGAAGTCATGCATGCATGTGTTCTCTATAGCATGAGCAAAATCTTTTGGATATATATAATAAGATAGACAAACATTATTCCACATATCTTACTACTAGACTAGTGCCATATTATTTTATTTTGTTTTCTTTCTATGACAAACAAGCTAAGCGATGATGATTCAATTCAAATACATTGAGTTTGTGCTTTGGGGTTGAATTCATTGACAAAGGCTTCCATACTTTTCTCAGAGGATCCATTAGGACTCAATGCATCTTCTAACTTCTTCTTCATCCCTCTTACCGCATCCTTTAATTCACTCCCTAATTCATCATCCATCAAACGGTTGACATTTTCCGACACCTCCTCTTCATTAATGACCGTCCGATCACGAGTCAAATTAATCCCAATCTTCCAATAATCCACCACTAATTTTCTATTAGTAAATTGGTCCGTCAACAAAGGAAAACACAAAAATGGAATCTCACACCAAATACCTTCCAATATAGAATTCCAACCACAATGAGTCAAAAACCCTCTAATTGCCGGGTGAGTCAACACGTGTCGTTGACTACACCAAGGTATGATCATCGCACGGTCACCAACCTTCCCTTTAAATCCAACGGGCAGAGGGTCCACATCGTTGGAACTCACGACATCGGGCCGAAGCACCCAAACAAAACTCACCTCACTAAGCAAAAGCCCATTTGCAATTTTCCAAAGGTCACTTTTTGTGATGTGGGCATAGCTACCAAAAGATGCATACAAGACCGAACCATGAGGCTTGGAATTGAGCCATTGGGTGCAGTCTGACTCGGACCATAGGCTAGTTGCCACGGTGGAATTGGTGAACCTGAGTGGGAAAATGGGTCCAATTGCATAGAATGGTTTGTAAGATTGTAGGGCTTCTATGACTTGTGGCTCTAGCTCTTGAACTGTGTTGCATAGCACAAAATCTGCAGCTTTTGCATTGTTAAAGGCTGCGAAGATCAATTTGTGTACCACAGAAGATGTATCTGAATCTTGAAGGTATGATGTGAGATCCTTTGGATCAATCGTTTTTAAGCCAGGTATATAGTCAATTGGATCTTTTCTAATATCTGCACATACAAGGAAAAAATTTAAAAATTAAAGGAAGAAAAAGAAAAATACCAAAATTATTTACGAAAAATTTAAACGCATACAAAGCTATTTATGAATAAAGGAAAATATTTTTTTATTTATAAAAAATAAATTTTGTTTGTGAAAATTATCCAAACGTAATAGTTAATTTTTTTAATTAATATCGTTTGGATAATTTTTGTCGAATTTTTTATTGATTTTTTTTCAGAGAGATAATTAAAATATATATATATATATATATATATATATATTATTGAATATTCTGAATTATTATTCCACACCATGATAAGATAAATGTTTTTGACATAAGGAAGTGACTATTCTTAAAACTATTGTTCTGGAAATCGGATCGGATCGGTCGGTTTGATCAAAAAAATTGGGAATCGATTTTTTATTTAATTCGGTTTATGGTAAAAATCGATTGGTAAAAGATCGATTAAAAATTGATCAAATCAGTCAAAAATCAGTGAACTGATAAAATTGAATATTTTTTGCCATTTTTAGTAAAAATTAATAATATTATATTTTAATAAATTTATAATAATTTTAAATTATTTTATTATATATTTAAGTAAATCGATCTGATTAGAATTCGATTTTGGTCGAACCTTTAAATTCTTGAACAAATCACTTTATTGGTTCAATCATCGGTCTGATTTTCTTATCCTTAAATGATAAGCTTAGGAGCGGAGAAAAAAATACGTGTCATTTTTTGATGAAGGGTAATGTGCATAAGCAAATAAATCTTCAACATGCAGAAGCCTCAATGTCTGGAACTTGCAAGCAAACAGACAAAATATAGAAAATAGAAAAGCAGCTTACGATAATAAAGTGTGATAGCTAGAGACAATAATAATGAAAGTGACATAATAAAGACAAGTGATAAAATTGAACGCATTCATCCACTCCGGCGGCTCCTCTTGTTTAGGGTATGATCAAGGTTGTTGTAACTCGCCAGTATTAAGTAAACTTGTGGAACTCAAATAAATTCGACTTATAGATTCGTATAAATTTATTTATTATAAAAAAATTTAAAAAGATATATATCATGCATAAAATAAATATTATCAAGAATTTATCACAAAATACATGGTAAAATATTAGCTATTTTGGATCATGTCCTTGAATCACATTTTTAAGCAACAAATAAACTAGCGACAACAAACACCATAAAAAATGAGATGGGTTAAAAAAGACAAAATGTGCATATAAAATTGAGGATGCAATAATTTGAGTCTTAAAAACCATAACACAACTTTTTTTTAATGGTAAAAAAGACACTAATCTAGCTTAAAATATATATATAAAAAAAAGAGTTCGTTAACTCGTGAATAAACTTAAAAATTTGACAGAATTTATTATAATCTGACATATCTACCTGAGTCTACTAAAAATTTATGAGTTTAAGATTGTCTTAATTCGAGAATTTGACAACCATGAAAATAATCAACTCATAATATTACTAAATAATCATATTAAAATATAATAATCTAAAATTACTAGGTTAACTTAATATGTATAATTTTTGTGTTGTGACAAGTATATTTATATTATACATTTATTACCTTTAATATTATCTAATTATTTTAGCATTAACTAATAAATCTAAAATAAGATAACTTTGTATCAATTTAGGCTGATTTTATTGTCCTTCAAATATTTTTTTATAACTAAAACCTTCATTTTGTCACAGAAGTTTAACTATAAAACAAGAAATTTGGACTAGCTAGAGAAGAGTAATATTGAATTCAAATGAAAACAATTTATACACCCATCCAATTACACAATATTATATTAACAAAAATAATTGATCACATAAAAATTCAAAAAAAACAGATGTAATTATTTAGTATTAAACTAAATAACATATTATTCTTTAGGTCACCAAAAAACTAAACTAACATATTATACGAAAAATTATGTATTGTAAATTGTAACTAAAAGAAAATAATAATTACCTTTGCAAGCGAAATGACCGTTTTCCTTAAGAAGATCCATGTGGTAGTAGAGCGTATAAACCAAAGCAGGCTCTGTCCAAAACGAAACGCAAAGCAAGCCGAACTTCTTGGCTATGGGTGATCCCCATACAAAGAAAGTGTCCACCACTAAGCACGTAACAGGTGGCGAAGAATCTCTCGCAATCTTGGCCACTAGTTCCTCCACGTGGGCTGGCATCAGGTGCACCAATGCCGACATAAACTCGTCGTGCTTCAGTGACCTGTCCAGCTCCACGGGGAGTCCGTCCGACACGGTATCATACCGTATGTCGAGGCCGGATTCACGTGCGGCGGCGAAGATGTCTTGCGCATCTTCGTTGCCGTTGCGTTTGATGGCTTTTGTGGTTTGGTGGTGGATGGAGTGGGTGTTGACGAAGGTGACGGCGAAGCCTCGTGATGCGAGGTTGATGGCGAGGTGAACGGAAGGGATGAGGTGGCCTTGAAGTGGATAAGCTATGAGTATGGCGTGAGGGCCTTTCTTCTCCATGGAAGACATGCTTGATTATTGTTATTGTTTGTGTTCAGATGAGAGATTTATATATAATGCTAAATAAAGTGATTATCATGGTAAATTAGAATATTTAATATTTATTGTAATAGGAGAGAAAACTAGATGTATATTTTTTGGATGATGATGAGGTGGTTTAATGTAATGTTATCCTTCTAATAATATGATGATGATGAGGGGATTCAAATTCATAAAGAAATAAACAAAATATACCATACATTGAAGAGAAATTAAAATATCTGAGACCCCAAAAAGAAAAATTAAAATAAAAATCTATGTTATAGTCATTTTTATTATTTTCACACTTGATACCGTTCATTCTACCTTTTTATTATAAATCTTTTCTATGTATAGCAAGGTTATGAAAAACACTTATTAAATCTTAATAACTCATTGTAATTAAGGAAAAGTTTTTTTTTATTTGTTGGGTTTGTTTTGTTTTATTTTTGTTTGTCTTTTACTAGAATTATGCATTTATATGCTCCATATATTGTTGGATTCTCCGTTCTTACTACTTTAAAAAAATCTCAGAATTTAGAAACATTTGTCTGCGTTTAATTACAGCAAAATTGTATGGATTGTCATTTTCTGGGTGGACTTGTTAGGCTAGGTTTATATATAATCAGTGAAATACAAATTAATTAAATAATTATGCTGCGGGTTCCTTTCTTAAATCAGATAGCAGCAGATATATATGTTCGTTTTCAAAAGTCAGGGTAGAAGAGACCAATAAATTAACAATTTAATACCCAAAAAATTAAAAACAATTCTCAACAAACTTTTGCTTTAGAAAAGATAAATTAAAGAGAAGGTTATTACTATTCAACGTAGTTGTTCTTCAAGTGCTGTGCATGATATTTGGCCTCTCATTATTTTTTTTTTTGTCGTTACTATTTGTATGAGAATGATGTAACGCATTGAATTGTCTACATAAATCCATCGTTATCTTACCCTACTACGACAAATAATACAAAGGACTTCAGGTTTATTAGCGGTTGGACTCTTATAATTATGTTGTGTATACATTTACATACAATACAAGTCAAGGTCGTTGTTCGTATTAACATGCATGAATCTACTATCTGTTTACATAAATCTTTCTTATATCATGAGTGAATTTGGTAAACACCAGGAGTACATTTCATGGAACTGTATCTAATTCACTATTTACATTAATAAATAATAATAATTTTTTAGTATTATAATAATACTAAATAATCAACAAAAAAAAATTCAATAAATATCAGTCAATAATTTAAATTAATTTTTTATTTATTTGGGCTGAAATGGCCTATCCAGGTCTTGATAGCGAGCGAGAGCACCTATGAGAATAGAACACGTAGGATCCGTGACGTGTGATATGGTGTGGTGGGAACCACTCTGGTATCTAGTCTCTAGTGCTAACTAACTACGCGTCTACGCGCTTCTTATTTCCCACCAAACATTAACCGAATAATAATCAAAATTTACTGAATTTAGTAATTTACAAATTAGTCCCTTCATCTACGAGCTTTGCAACTGCAACTTCAACTTCTGATTTGGATTCCATGTCAACGACGACGTCGTCGTCGTCGTCGTTTCTTAACGGCGAGAGAGCCGTTGTGCTATTCTTCATCGCTCATATACTCTTCTCTCTCCCTTTCTCTCTCTTACTCTCCCATGGCGTCCCTCTCTCTCTCCTCACCCTCGCCGCTTCCTTCCTTGAGATCATCTACGACGCCGCCGCTTCTTCCTCTTCCCTCTTCTCCACCAGGTACCTACCTATTTCTATTCAATTTCTCGATTTCATCCAAATTCTCGCGATTCTCTCTCTTTTTGACACCAAATTCTCATGAATTTGTTTCAGACGCGGTGCTTCTTCCGGAATCCTCCTCGGCGCCGTGACTCTCCCTGCTCTTCTACTCTCCAAGTTGACGCAAATATCAAGAGGATTCTCATTGGCACAAGTTAATCTTCAAGGTTTTACACTTTCGCAATTTCAATTTTGTGCATTTTAGAATTACCGTATGATGATGATGATGATTGTTTTGTTTTGATTGATTTGGTGAATTTCGTTTTGGATTTTTTTGCATGTTTGTAGAGATTCAATATTTGACATTGCAATACTGGGCGTCATCTGCCACCAGCTTCGTGGTGCTCGTATTCCTCAGCTTTGCTCTGCTGCGCCGTGCCCCTCTTTTGCGTAAGGATTGGGGTTTAGGGTTTGGCTTGTGCTTCTTGTTCTTGCAAGCTTCGCTGTGCTTTCTGGCACTTGCTTCCACCTCCTCCCAAAGTGGTGAGTTGTTGCTCGGACTTGAGCTTCTTCATTGTTATTGAATTGAGCCAAGCGGTATTGTTATGTAAAGAAGAGAAACATTGTGGTTTTTTTCTGTTTCAATTCAGTTAAGGAAAATCGCGTTTTATGCAGGCTTGCAACTTGTACTCAAGCTGTCATGGGTCTTTGGTCATGGATTGGCAGCTGTGATGCTAATTCAGCATTTCCTCGGAACTTTTCCATCTTGTGCTTCCATTGGTATGTCTTGCAATGTGAAATTTATGTTGGTGGTCTTAGCCACCTGCTCTTCTAGTTGCATGGGATATTCATTTTACTGTTAAAGTGGCCACTTTAGTTTGAATATGAGTCCTTTGTCTGTTTTACCAACTCTGATACATCTAAACCTTTTGTAGCTATTGAAATCAAACACCATTGAATCATACAGTATCTTTGGAACTTTGACTGTTTTGTTTGGTTAACAGTTCATTTCACAGCCTTATCTGAAATCTACAATTTTTTTTTTTTAAAGAGTTTTTTGGACTGGTTGTTTATCATCAAAGTTTTCCCTCTTTTTTCCAGGGGAAGCACTTTTGGTGACAGCTGGTATTGTTCTCTATTTTGGTGACATGCTGTTGCTTACTGTTATGAAGGTCAGTGTTTCTTTGCACATCTAAATCGATTCTAGTAATATAAGATGGATATGGATTTAGTTGGTGATTGCATTTTGAACAGCTATGTGGACTACTGATGTCATCAGATTTGGTCACTGCAGAGTATGAAACTAGTCGAAGTGAGATAGGCATCATAATTCAGGTATGAGCTAACTCGTGAAACTTGTTTATGTATAGCTGGATTAGTAAGTTTGTTTACTGTTCTGACAGGGACTGCTGCTTGGCCTTCTGCTATATCCAATACCTTTCAAATATATTCTCCGTGTATGGGAATTGTCCACAAATACAGCTTCTGCTGAATCAAGAAGATACAATGAGATTAGGAGATCGGTTATTTTTATTTCTCTCTTTGTATTGGTCATGGTTGGGATTGTACCATCATGGATGCAGTTTGTTCATGAATTTCATGTGCATCCTATTCTCTGGTATGATATCAGTATTCAATGATTTCTTTTGTTAGTTGCCATTGTATATATTACTTCATCATTATATCATTACTATTCCCTGTTTTGTATGACTAATTAAAATATTCTTTTTGAACATTTATTTGCAGGGTACTATCCTTTGTTTTATCAGAGCCATTCAAAAGACTGTCATTGTGTATCTATTGGGTTTGTGTAATATGTCTTTCTGTTTTATATGTCTATGACATCTCCAAGAACAGTAGGGTTGAGAGAATTCTTCTGCGGAAATACTACCATCTACTGGCTGTCTTGATGTTTGTACCTGCTCTTATCTTACAGGTGATTTGGGATATCATTTATTATTTACAAAATTCCACTGCATTATTTCCTACTTTAAGCGAAGGAGTGGCTATGCCAAATTTATTCTACTAATATATACTGCTCACCGTTTCATTGCTTTCAGCCAGAGTTTCTAAATCTAGGTTTTGGTGCGGCTCTGGCAGTTTTCTTAATGTTAGAAATTATTCGAGTAAGTATCCTTAGATGCATACTTAGCACTCATTACTTTATACTTTGAATTGGCATGTTTCGTTGATCGTAGTTTCTTATAAATTGTCCTTAGCAATCCGATTCTAAGCCCAAAGTAGCATAGGTTTGCACTCGTGCTATGAAATTGAAAGCAAGCAACCATTTTGGGTGTATCTGTATGTGGAAGCCTTCTTTGATGGTGAAAGCATAATCTGGTCCATGATGGATAGAGTAGCTATTCACCACATAAAAAATACGAGGCTATATTGGAAATAAAAAAATCGTGATAGGGATTGAATATAAGCCACATATTTAGAATATTCTATCCGGCTTTATCATGGACCGGGTCCATGATAGACATTTCCCTGTACGTGGCTAGGTTGAGTTGGGCAGGCTGTAGGTCCTGTGAGGCATATGTATGTGCAATAATCCATTATCCATGTATTGTTAATGATGAACCTGGAAAGAGTGTAAGCGGCAATTTAGACATTTGTTCATGTTGAATTGGAAATTTGAAATGCCTTGACATTCACAAGTTTGTTTATTTTTGTTTCTCATTGTTTGTTCTGACATCGATATTTTTTTGTTGACCCAGATATGGAGAATCTGGCCTTTGGGACAACCAATTCATCAGTTTATGAATGCATTCACTGATCACCGTGATTCCGATTTTCTTATTGTCAGGTGCTTTACACTTTCAATCTTGTCTAAATCAAATTTAAGAGCATATATTTATGTGAATATTAGATCCATCTGGTTCCCCTTCATGATGAAATTCCTTTTTCTCAGCCACTTCTCACTTTTATTGGGATGTGCACTTCCTATTTGGATGTCTTCTGGGTACAATGATCGACCCCTTGCTCCTTTTGCGGGAATATTGAGTCTAGGAATTGGGGATACAATGGTAATATTCTCTTTTCTGAAATATATGATATTTGGCCTATATGGTTCTTGATCGATATTTTTCTCATCCTTAATGCTGATAGCATGAAAACAGTTTAATGACACTGTGAAACTGCTTTGGTTTGAGTAGTGTTGCATCTGGTGTGAGTCAAGTCTGAATAAAGGATGAATAGATTGTGTTTTACTATTGTTATTCCTTAAATGCAAAAAGGTTTTGTCCAATTGCTGTTAGTTTTGGCTATTTTGCACAGGCATCATTAATTGGGCACAAGTATGGTGTTCTAAGGTGGAGTAAAACCGGCAGTAAGTAATTGCCTTTTGTATTGATCTTTAACTTCTGCTTGCATTACCTTATTTGATATGAATAGCCGCTTTTCCTACTTGTCAGAGAAAACAATTGAAGGTACTGCAGCTGGTATCACATCTGTTCTAGCTTCTTGCTGGTTACTGCTTCTATTGTTAGCATCAAGTGGATACTTTTTCACCCAGGTATTATTCTCCCTATTTCTCTCTGACCATTTTCCATTGAGGTAAAACAAGAATTTTTCCATTTACTTACAAAATAAATGAACAAATGGTACTCTCTTTGCAGCATTGGTTCTCTCTGCTTCTCGCTGTGACTGTTAGTGGTTTGTTGGAGGCATACACAGCACAACTTGACAATGCGTTCATACCGCTAATTTTCTATAGCCTTCTATGTTTGTAGATGCTGCAGCTTCCTCCTTCCAAAAATGCAAGCTACCTTGGATATTCAGCACAAGTCTGGATGATTTTTCAGCATACACTTGCATTGCCATATTCTTTTTGTAGATAACTGTTAACCAAATGCTGACAATAATTTTTTCAAAGTTAGGGATGGTATACATAGGATTGTTGTATTTTTCCACACATGATAGGCATAGGAATAGTGTTTATTAAAGGGGTGATGCCCTACATGATAGCATGCTATTTATATAGAAGTCACAGTTTTCCATTTTTGATATCCATGATGTAGAGAGTGGAAAGCAGTTGAATATCAAATGAGCTTTAATTTTCTTTCCTTTCAATTTTCTCACTGGCATAGTGGTATGGCACTTGGCCTAGGTTAGAAGAAAGGAAGAGGGAGAGAATAAAACTGAATATTGTTATCATATATCCTCATGTTTTGTTATCACTAACCCTATTTATAATGTAATAAGTAAATATGATTAAGAAGATCATAACCACTAAGATAAAACGAGGCTATAAAATGGGGCTAGTTGGGTTTAGTGGTTTACTGATACTAGCATGGAAATGCCAGAAAAAACGATGTTCAACTTCAATCAGTATAACATATTCCGAGGTAGATCAACAAGGTAAACATTTTCACAGAAAACTCTTAAAAATGTTAGATTGTTGAAAGAAAGATGATGAGAAATTGATCTCAATACACGCATAGTGAAACAACAAAATAATAAATTAAGAGGAGGAAAGTTATGTGATTAGGAAAGAATTAATCTACGTGTATCATTATACATCTCCATATAGAAAAGTATAGGTGACTAATATTTTTCTAACTAACAAATTAATCAATAAATTAAGTTTAAAAAGAGAACATTCAAAAACGTTAAAAACAATAAACAATATCAGTTTTGAATTTTTTCATAAGATAATTATAATTTTCCAAACGCGGAATATATATATATATATATATATATATATATATATATATA
>JASCZI010151564.1:7905-26990 GCA_036250425.1 Stylosanthes scabra | reverse complement strand
TAGTATTTATCATTTGAAATTAAAAATACATATAAATACCAAAAAAACTAAACTTATATATAAAAAAGTGTATTGATATAAAACAATGAAAACTTACACTATTATTTAATGTAATTTTCAACTATTCTCAATTAAAATGCTCAGAATGTTACAATATTTACGTATAAAAAATCTTTTTGTTTTTAACAAAAACAACTATTACAAAACTATGATTATTTTAAGAGTTAAAATAAATAATATTAAAAATAAAGTGCTGTTTTAATCTCCCAGGTTTGGCTCAAACCTAAATTAATCCATGATGTTTTAATCATATTATTTTAATTTTGAAAGGTTATAAATTTTCTTTCTTTAATTTTTTCACAAATCTATATATACTTTAATTTCATATTTTTTTTTCTTTTCTAATTAATATTTTTTCTAATGATAATATTTATATCATGTTTGAGAATTACCATCAATGTCATCCTCTCCATTAGTTACTCATCTCAAATTTAACTGTGGGATTAAAATAGTATGTTTGAAATTTTTTGGACTAAAATATGACGATTAAAATGTTAGAAGCCAATTTAGAATTTAAACCAAATGTTGAAACTAAAATAATATATAAATAATACCCTTTCTTATATTAAATAATTTTTTATGATAAGAAGACATTGATAATTTTATTTATGTTTAGAAAATTAAATTTGGGTTTAGTAATTAACTAATTAATTAGTTTAAGTACATAAACTCCAAAATATCTTTTGTAATTTACTGTGGGGGCAAAGGCAAAATAATAATGGGATCAAATATATATAGTTCCATATAATTTTTCTTTCTCTTTAGAGTTTCAGCGGGGCAAGTGCCCCCTCAATCCATAGTATAGGTCCGTCTCTGATTGGGATCAAAGTTAATTTGTCTCGTTGAAAAAGAGAAAAATGTCTTGAGTTTCTATTTATTACATAAAATTTCATGTGAAATTTATGTGGATCATAAATATGAACTAGAATGAGTTCCTGAAGATAGTCTTCCTTAGTAGTGCCCTATAAGTTATAATTTACTAATTAAATAAATGGGACTACAATTGGGATCAAAATTTGCTCTTCTGTAGGAGAAGAGAAGAATGTCTTGACATAAAATCTTATGCGGAAATACTTTTAAGTTTTACTGACATGCATGTGGATCATAAATATGAACTAGAATGAGTTCTTCATTGAAGATAGTCTTCTGTTTTCCTTCGCAGTGCCCTATAATTTATAATTTACTAGTTAAGTTATTTAAAGAAAAATTAATTGCAAATAACATGCATCAAACTAGGATATATTGTGAGGTTTGACCTTCGATATTTAAGTATTAATAACCATCGTTCTGAAAATCGAGACTGGACCGACCAAACCGAGGACCAACGACAATCACATCGAGACTGGACCGACCAAACCGAGGACCAACGACAATCACAGTCCGATTCATGGTGCAGAGTTGTGCAGAATTGTTTCTGTGAATCGAAATTAAATCGAGGAAAGGAATCGAGCGGTCAACCAAACTAAGACCTAGTCGGTTTTTTCTTTTACAAGAAAATTTGTTGCAAAATGTTGGAAATGGAGTTTGAGCCCCTTTTCCTTAAGTTATAAAAAGAGTTTCTTACCACTAAGTTATGCAATTATTGTAAGTTATATGAGGAAAATTATTATTATTATTATTATTATTATTATTATTGTTATTATTATTATTAATCTTCCTTCTAACTAGTTTATATCTATTTATTTTGTTTTAATTTTAATCTACTTATCCATAAGTTAAATATTTACGAATTAAAATACAAACATTAAAATCGTTTTACTAATTATAATTTATTTTATATTTTTTCCATGATTATATATTTAGTACTATTTTCTGTTAATAAATACTTGTATATAATAATATATAATAGGTATAAACTAATTAATAAATTATTAAAATCTGAGAAAAATAGTTATTTTAATATAAAAATACTTAATATTAGCTTTATGTATTGTATTTGAGTAAGACTATAACATTTTTATTGATCTAATATTTTAAATTTGGAGGACATTTTAATGTCTATATCATTATATAATTTTATTCTTTTGTCTTTACTTTTATCTTATATATTATTTTAACAATAATTCTAGACAACCAAGCATTTTTTAGCAACCAAGTTCAAAAACACCACACGCTTTTTCGCGTTTTCATGTTTTTGCAACTGCTTCTTCTTCCGTCTCCTTTTCATCATTATTCTTCTCATTCTCCATCAACTCCTTCTGCTGCTTCTTTCAATGACGACGACGGCGGCGACAATGGCAAGGAGGAGGAGGGCAAGGACGACGACAACAAAGAAGAAGAGGAGGAGAAGGAGGAGACGACGATGGCGACGAGGAGAACGAGGATGACAAGTAGGAGGACGATAATAACATCTTTGAAAGTGGAGAAGAATAGAAAGAAAATGAAATATAACACAAATGAGAAGGAGGATGAGGAGGAACTCAGGGAAGAAGAAGAAGAAGAATGTGAAAATGGAGTGGGCGTGTTTTTACGCTCTTTTAGTAAGAATGGGTTAGGAAAGTTTGGTTTGACTTGGTTGGGGTGCTATGGAACTAACATTAGGGAGTCAATAATTAAGTTATCATCCGAAAATGAAAAAAAAAAGTTATTATCCAAATAAAATATAAATGATCATCCACAACATATATGAGTTATCATCCGTAACTCATCTATAGTATATATTAGCTCTCTGTTAATTAATATGTGTTGACTTCTTAGTCTTTTTCATAGCATTACTGCTATTTTATTATAAAACAATTATGCCGGTTGAATTTCTGATTGAACCAATTAAACCTGTAAAACTTATAACCGATAATTCTAACGATTTGATTACCGGTCTGATTTTCAGAACCTTGTATTATGAATAAAAATTTAGAATGATAAACTTGTCGACATTTTAAACTCTTATGAATAAAAATAGTAGTAAAGTTTACATAAATCACATCACAACTCATGCAAATTTTACAAAAATATACTTACATTGTATTGTCAAAAGTGAAGAGTATTTATGTCCTAGAATTATACAAGTAATTACTTCCTTTCAAAGGATAATATTTCTAAGAGATATTAATCATTCTTTTCTCTAAAATTATACTTATAAGATGGCTAACATATATAACAATCACAATGAAGATGCATATGTAGATTTACATTATAGAATAAGAATTTTTGTCTCCTGTAGCCGTAGATCCATCATAAATCCTGCTGCTTTCTGACACCATTTGATCATCTGTCACCTTCCACTAAATACAGCATAAAATAAAAAATAAAATAAAAAAGTGAGAAGTAAAATTCCTACCAGATTTCAAAATGGATTTAAAAAATAAAAACATATAAATAGTGTACTATATGCAGTAATAAGTCAAGGTTATTTATGACTTGCTACTCCGTCCATTATCAATTGAATGTCCAATTATAAATGCAAACATAAATTAAGAAAATGATTAGAAAATATTGACCTTTTAAAAAAAACGATAATTTACAAAAGAGTCCTTCACATTAATAAGGATAATAATATTAAGAGCATTTAATAAGATAGCGAAAATGTTTTATACTTGAATATATAGGATAGTAGTTGACTAGTTGGTGATTATATAAATATATAACCTATATTTTCTAAATGGATAATTATTTGTGAAAAAGTAAAATTCTGAAATTGAGCACTAAGTTTATACAAAGAGAGTATTTACCAAAACCAACATTAATGGAAAATCATTTCCTAAACCAAGGAAGTTTAAAACTGTAATTTTATTTCAGCTAATTATATGAATCTAGTCTATTTCTACCACTATATGTAATCCATTATAAATCATATGCAATATCTGCAAACTGCAAATATGTAGTCCACCCAACATATGAGTCATGAATGGAACTTCTATAGTTTCAAGAAACTAACCATGAAGAGCAATGGGCAGGAACACATTTCCAACGAACAAGGCCTGTAAGTACATGCTAGATTTTTTGTTGTAGCGATTCAATCTGTATTCCACGTTTGAGGAGAGATCGATAAGCTGAACTTCTAGACCATTCGTCAATTTCACTAGCACGGAGAACTGGCAAAGGGTGTGACAGTTGCCTTGTTTGTGCATTCCTTGAGAAAAGGGGAAAAATGAGACCAAAAAAATGTTTAAGTTTAGCTTCTAAATAAGAACATTCCCAACATTCCAGTGTTACTTATATGCAGAGGGTTACACACCTCATGTACCACCCAACTGGGCTAGAAGCAGCTTTTTCATAAGACCGAGCTTGCTCCAAGAATGCGTCGACATTTAGTTGATCAGCCATAGATGGGCATCCACCAGCTAATTTCATGAGGACAGAGATGACAACCTCTTGTAGGATACCGAAAATTAATTTTTTATAATTAAACCAATGTACAATATAGAAAGTTATAATGAAACCAATATATATATATATATATAGATTATGGCTTTTGCCAATAGAATACCTTAGGGTCCTGAGCAACAAGTAGAGCTGCTCGATCACAAGTCAGCTCAGCTGCTCGTAGCCACCGGAATAACTGCTCCTCCATAGTCCGAGCTATCATACCACCAATTCCTACAACAAAGGACAAGCTTGGAAGTAGGCATCATATTCAATGTTTCATGATTGTTAACTTATTCCTCAATTGGAAAAAACAATGAAATGGTCACATGGACTTTTTACCCTACTTCAGTTAGTACAGGTTGGACTAGTTGTATCTCCAACTTTTTCATCTGACACAGTTAACTACTTGACCAGAAGCAATAAAATAATTTGGTATTAGAAACTAGAAAATGTTGGGCATACTCCAAATCCCCACATGAATTCAAATTCTACTAATATGCATGCAAATCAAAAGATAACCAACATAAATAATAATACATGCATCTGTGCTTGTGTATCATAATTTATCAAAAACTGAAACAATACACTGTTTCACATACCAGGTACAGTGTAAGCTCCAAGGGTTAGAATATTTGCATATGTAAGCCACACTCCATGGTCACATTTTAGGTGGCCCAACTCATGAGCCAAAACAGCCTGTTGAAATAAGCTGACGGCAAGTTAATAGCATTTTTTAAACTACAACAACGGAAAAGATTGAAAAACATATCTTGAATATATTTGATCAAGCATATATTGGAAAAGAAGTATATACCAGGTAAAACACAAACCCCTCAAGTATTACTTCCTACATCCCATTACTCGTAAGTCATACCACACATAGATTAAGGGGGAAATTTTCACAGATGCTACATTAGTTAATAAAATTCGCAAACTAGCTCTTACAATAGAGTATACATGCAAAGATAATTAAGGTGAGTTTGAGTGGCTAATGGTGGGAGCAAAGGTTGAGCAGGAATTCTATGTTAAACCTTTCTTTGACAAGCTTTTGCGATTTCCATCATTCTATGTTACTACACCTCATTTCTAATTTTCAGGTTTTCCTGCTTAGTTCATGTGATATAAGTTCAGCAGGTACTTAGAGCTTAAATTTGTCTCTCCTTTTTCCAAGTTAACTATCGTGTTTTGTTTCTTAGTGAAAGTCCTCTTTAGTTCCTAGACATTAATGTTGTAATACAAGTCTAGGTGACAACTTTGTAATTCATGTAATGTAGTTCATTTAAGAGTTTTGGAGGTGAACTATGGAAGTATATGCGGTTGATTCAAAGGCCATACATCGTGTTTTTCTACTTTTCATGATCGATATGAAAACTAATTAATTTTACTTTGTAACTGGCATAATTTTTTTTTCATCTCCAATGAATATAAATGGAAATTAAAAAAGATGCTGAAAAAAATACATATATATTAATAACCTGTAACTCTGCTCTCGTCAAGAGCTCCACAAGGCTAGTGTGAATAACAACAAATGGCCGTTTACCACTTATAGCTAATGTATATGCATTTGGCACAGGACTTTGACGAACATATAGATCAGGTGTATCAACATTTAATATTTGCGCAGCTTCAACCATCAAGTGGTGAAGATCAGAAAGCTGAGATGACAAGAGAAATTGTTAGTTATTTAACTTTGCTGGCAGCATAATTGAAATTACTTCTTGATCCAACTTGCATAATAAAGAAATGAACTCCTTATAACGAATAAACTATGTCATGCAGCTACACTGTGCAAATGGCACAACCAGTGTAGGTTAAGGTAGAAACTTCGTCGCTCCTGTATATTTAATCGGAATTACCATTCCTAAGTTGGCAATTGCAAGAGGAACATTTAAATGTTTTCAAGAACGGTTACACAAATGTACTTGCATATCCATATACAAGCACCATACAGCATGTATATTTTATCTATTCTCTTGCCTTTCAGCCAAGTGTGTTTACGGAGTACTCCCTGATGAAAATTTTTGTTTTTCTAAGATTTAGGGGATACCTGATTTTTGGAAACAAGGACAGATGTGCCTATATTCTCAAGGAGCATGACCTGCTCTGCCACACTTCCTGCAATTCATTTTAAGGTAACCGTGTTATTGAATATTCTAAGATGTCATTGAATATGAGGTACTTGAGTAAAAGAAAAAACAATGTATTTGAAAGCAACATATACAGATAGCCACTAGGATCTGAAAAGCATGTATAAATTCATAATTAGTGCAGCACAACATGGTTTGCTTTTGTGACGGGTGAGCCGAGTAAATCATCATTGATCATATCAACAACATAACTACGCCTTGCACATGCAATCATGCACACATGGGGAGTCCTTGCTGTTAGAGATACAAAACTATCATTGTATTGTTAGAAGCTTAAGTCAAGCCTATATATCACCCAGTGTTAACGGTTCTGTAAAACGTGAAAAGTTTAAGAAATATCTGTGCATGGAAATATTGAGAATGACATTTTCAACCGACTAGAACAGTTTACCCAATGACAATTGCATAAACTACGTGAGGTTCCCGTTCCAACTTGAAAGGCTGTCAAAACCTTATTATAAATGTGAGTTTGCCCATGTACAATTTCACTAATGAATCAAATGATCTATAACGGAACAATATAATGCTTGTTACCAATGATTAGAAATCAAGTGACTGAAGAGAATAAAAGGGGAAAGATTTCTAGCTCTTGAATCTTGCCTGAAGAAGGCAGCCAAATCATCTAAACTTACACAATTTAACATCGCTTTTTAATTTAAAAAATAAAAGAAAAAAATGACTTCAATTTAAATGACAGCTGCATAGCCACAATAACCATAGGCATCTTAGACTCTCTCTAAGCATAGACTATATATATACACGCACACACACAAAAGTTATCAAGCAAACTAAGCATTCTACAGGAGAAAATAGCTTGCAATGAATAAATACATGGAGTCGTGAAAACTCAAGAGCTCAATCAACAGAATTTACGAAACATAACATTAAACAGCATCACTTTAGGATCGCAATTCACAAGAGATACTTCAATTTTAATATTATTACCCAGAAGTAATTTCCCCAATTCATTCAATCCCGGAATTGCTCTCAGTATCAGCGTGTTCTGGAGATCGAAAGCCAAAAAAGTAACAAAAAAACAAAAGATAAAGCATGAGTGCGTGAAAAATTAAGCGCTGAAAAAGTTCCAAAAAAAAAATGAAAAAGTTTAGAAGCCACACATAAGAGAGTCAGAGACCTGTTTATCAAGAGGATGGCGAAATTCATCGGCGTCGAGATCTCGAAAGGCAAGAGCTGAACCTGCTCTGCACAGCGTTAATCCAACTTTCGTTCTCTTTCCGACCCGTCCGAACCTGAATTTGTCCGAGGCTAAGAAACTGAAAGAGAGAGAATTAGGTTTGTGAAGGAGGCAGTGCGTGGAAAAAGTTACCGAAGCCATCGAAGAAGAAGAATAGTATGAAGAAGAAGAAGAAGAAGAAGAAGAAGAAATGCAGGTTAGCTTAGGGATGGTGTTTATAACGGTGTGAGAAGGAACTGGTGCGCAGTGCACACACTGTTGGTTAACGTAAGGGTGGTTGTGGCCACAGCCGGTAACCTATGGTACCTGTTTCGCGCCACTTCGTTTTCTGTTGACTTCGTGAGAAGATTAATGTGCTCACTTTGTGTTCAAACGCGGGTTAGTGTATGGATTCCTTGTCTTGCATTAAGATATTTTGAGTTTTTGATCTAAAATATTCTAAAAATAACTTTCGTTCATTTTCTTTTTTCGTTATTACTTTCTCTCCATTTACTTTCAAGAACTTATATAAATTTGACAATAATAAGTATTTTTAGTATAATGAGGATTAAGGGTTTAAACATGGTTGGAGAAAGGTTGGAAATAAAGAATAGGATTAAGAGTAAGATTGTAAGGTATTAATAAAAAGAATTGCTAATAGTTGATCATTAAAAATTGACTATAAAATAAAACTAAAATTTATTTTAAATATTAGGAGAAAAAATTAAATTAATTAAAAATTTGAAAGTATTTTAATGAAATTTAACTCTCCAAAATTAAACTCCCAAACACATGCTAATAGAAATTAAAAGTGAGTTGAAGCGTTTATTGCGAGATTTATTTGAAGCAAGTAATAAAGAATTACAAATTATTTTAAAAAGGATACGTATGAACTCCTTTTATATATAGTAAACCACCGAAAATAATCCTAAAAGACTTTGAAACCAACAAAAATATTTTCGAAAAATTCAAATAACAAAAATGCTCTTAAAAATATTTAAAATCTTGAAAACAAAAATAACCAAATTAGTAATATTTCTCATTAACCGAAACTTGATCAGTTAGGCCATGTTTGTTTAGAAGAATAGAATAGAACAAGACACTGGAACATGGACACAAGACACTAAAATTAATGTTTTTGTATTGTGTTTGATAATAATAGACAAGATACATATGAACAAATTTATAATTTAACGAAAAAGACATTTTTATCCTTAAAAAAATAAAACAAAATAAAAAAGAATTGTTCAATTTTTTTCTCTTTGTCAGCAAAATCCTCTCAATTCCAATACATATTTCATATTATTAATTCCTTTATTTTTTTTCATCTTTAATTATTATAGTATTTCAAAGACACTCAATATTTTTTTTATTAATTGTTATTAGTATTTTTGTAAAAGATTATTTTTCAGTAAATAAATAAAAAATTGAAAAAAGAAAAAGAAGAAAAGGACGAGAGAGAAAGAATCAAGAAAAGAAAGGTAAAAAAAAGAAAAAAATAAAAAATAGAAGAAGATGAAAGAACACCCAAAAGAAGAAGAGAAAAAAAAAAAAAAAAGAAGAAGGAACCAAAAAGAAAATATGAAGAATTGAAGAAAAAGAGAAAAAAGAAAGAAAAAAAATCAGAGAAAAAGAGAAGAAGAGTTTGATAAGAAAGAGAGAAAGAAGAAGAAGAGAGTCATGCAGAGAAAAAGAAAGAAGAAAAAAAGAAAAAGAAAAAAAAGAAGAAGAAAAATTCGGGAAAAAATGATTGAAAGAGTGAGAGAAATAAGAAGATGAAGATGAAGAAGATGTCAGAGGAAGAATTTGGAGATTTTGATAGAATATAGAGAGTAAAAATTAGGGGTTTTAATCTCAAACTTAAATAGGGGTAATATGGAATAATAAAAAGATTATATGGGTATAAAGGGAAACATTTTTATTAAAACTCAGTGTCCATCCCATAAATTCCATAAATTCCGTGTCCTTGGTTGAAAGGTGCACACAAAAACAAGAAAAATTGTGCAAGAGACACTGTGTTCTTGTTCATGTCTCTACTGCCAAACACATTTGAGTACATTAATGTCCATATCTCTGTGTGCTGTCCATAAAAAACAAACGCAGCCTTAAAGTATTGGGTTCTTGTCAAATGTTAAATCTTTGGGAGATTATTTTGTCATTCAAATTTTAGAATTGTTTTTATCGGTCTCAAAATTTTTCAATATTATTTTTTATGTTACTCAGATAAAACTGATTTTCAAATTGGTTTTTGTAATTATTCTTTGAAATTTTAATATTTTGATTTAATAAGTGTGCATAAATTTTTCACTTTTTTATTTTAATTTTATGAAATTCAAGTAGTAAAGCCCCAAAATGATCTCTGAGATTTCAATTGCACTTGAGATTGAATTCGAGGCATTATAGTAACCCCTGAATCAATTTTCGATAATGAATCAATACTAAAATGATGATCTGGCATAGTCACTATCACTAGGATTAATAAAACGACACAATTTTCTCCAATGAACGATAAACAACGTTGTATTTATCAATATATGTTAAAAACTCTTAGCTGTTTTGTTCTCTTATTTTAATCAATACACCATTGTTTACGATTTATTAGGCTCCAATTGCAAAATTGGTGTTGTTTTATTAATTATAATGATAGTGGTTGTGCCAGATCATCATTCTAGTGTTGATTCATTGTCGAAAATTGGTTCAGGAGCTACTATAGTGCCTAGAGTTCAATCTTAGAGGCCAAAGTAGTACAATTGGAATCTCATGAGTCATTTTGGTGCAGAGATCCAATCTCAAGGATCATTTTGAAGTTTTACTCATAGTCAATTTCTTTCATAATATTTAGCAAATTAAATCCACTTTTTTAAAGGAAAAAGATTGCCCAAATAAAATCACATTCAGCCACTTGATAGTAATTTTATTGCGCAAAATCTTTACAATTTAGTTTATCCGGTAAAAAAATGAAAAATAATAAACAATTTGAAGTAATGAATAACAAAAATTGACAAAATTATTATTATTAATAATCAAACGTTTCTTATAAGTAGAGTTTAATTTGAATGCATTCACACAATTAGTTCATTCTTTTGAATAACCAGATCAATAAAAAATAGAGGAAGTATTAGTAACTAATATCCCTAATAACCAACAATGAACAAAATTTCTTCTTCATCATCAATCAACATCGTTCAAACCAAAATCACCACGGCCAACAAAACACTCGACAACCAAGCTCCCAACTACCACCACATCCTCCATCGTCACCCCACCAATCACTCCCTTCCCAAGTGCAGACAAGCTCGCAATCCTAATCGACAACATTAAGTCCACTACCACTTATACAGAAAATTCATGCCGCCATTTTCTCCTACGGCTTGGGAGTGCCACCACCCCATTCTCGCTTTTAAGATCTGGTCCTCATACTCTTCCCTTGGTCACCTCCACCACTCCCTCAACGTCTTCAATCTCATTTACTCAAAAGGAAACGACAACGACGGAAACATAAAAGGTGTTGGTGAGGCGGCGCCTCAGCACGTCACTGCACCATCGGCGCCGACAACACTCCACCACCAGGAGACGGGCTTCGCCTTGTAGGCTTCACTCTTCGTCAGATTCTCAAGTCTTTCCTTCATGCTATGTTGAAGTGCCTCAACGTCCAGCTTCGGTAAGGTGCCTCGACAGCAGCGGAGAGACAGAGCATGACGACGCGACAGGAGCAGACGGCGAAGATGCATCCGAAGCGGAATTTGCTGGAGCGATTTTGCAGATCACGACGGCGTCGTCATCTATCTCCAACGTGATTTCAACGAGCTTCAGAAGTTGTTGAAGAACACCGGCAAGCGCCATAGGCATGGTCGCCGTCGCTACTAATGGAAGCCATATGCATCTCTTCTTCTTCTCTTTGTTATTCACTATTGTTATTTTTTGAATGTTCACATTGATATTTTTAAATGATCACTTTTATTATTTTTGGAGAATCACTAATTTTATATTTTGGATGGTGTGGTGGTGGCGATGGAAAAATGATGGATTATCACTTTATATTATGTGAATGATCACTTTATTTTATTTGGATAATGATTTTTATTTGTTTGGATGACCACTGTTTATTTATTTGGATGATCATTTTTTTAATTTTAGATGGTCACTTTTTATTGATCCCCATTGGTCACCAAAATATTGATTACCTAGCATGGTTGTAAAAAATAAAGTTATTTTTGCACATTATGTAATTAAATGCACGTATAAAATATTTTACACAGCGCATCGATAATATTATTATGAAAGTTCAATTTTTATTTGTTTGGCTTGAGACATCAGATTAATTAAAATTCTTTAGCTTTGTGAAAATTAGTCTTTCGTCTAATTAGTTTATCAATCTACTTATAATAACTTCTCGAAGAAAAGTATTATGTCAAGCTGGCAGTTATTTGATTATACAAATTAAAACAAATATTAATTATTTAATTTCATTTATAAATAGAATTTAATTTTGAGGCAAAAACATTGTAAAGAGTTTTATACAATCGTTCAATTAGATTCATGCATTTATATGACTTTAAAAGTAGTGGGTTTGAAAATTAATTACTTTTGATGATGTGGTAACATCTGATTGAATATATGTGTAAAACTCTTTTACATTGCCGGTACATAAGAATTAAATTCTTATAAATATCACCTTTGCCTTTCTTTCAGTTATCTCAATCAATTAGTTTTACTGTTTCAGTTAGTTAGTAATTAAGAAGATACAAGAAGATCGGATTTAGCAAAAATATTTAGAAGATTAATTATATACAACAAACTAATTTAAGTTAGAAGATTAGTATCCTAATAATTAAACTTAAAAAGATGATGAATCAGTTAATCAGTATCCAATTATGATCAATTACCAAATCTTACTTGAAGGCTCGTATCTATATATTTATATGTAAGCATAAGGCAAGTAGAGTTAGTTAATTCTCAGTTTACTTCCTATAAATATTAAAGAAAGTTTTCTATCTCTGATCAATTACTACTCTTGTCACAAATTAAGCCATCCAATCCTTAATTTCGTCATGACCTCGCCCTTTGGTTTTTACTGGGAAGTGTCCTCTGCTCCAATATTGCAAGAACAGGAGCAAGAATTACAACGTTATGTAACCCTAATGAAAGATGAAATTGAAGATTACTTCATTCTCAAGGTCAGAGTTAAGCATCAACTACAACTTCCTTCACAGTCAAGATTCATTGATTCGTTTTCATCTGAAAGCTCAATTCTAATTCAAGTGCCAGAATTCCTTCAAAACGGTTCATCACATATGCAAATACATTTCCCTAATGATATTATACCAGACGTGTTGTTGATGCATGACATTATGCCAAGGGTCATAGCCTACGCGGAAGCCATAGTTGAAACTCGTCGTTGGGGATTCCTCTACGAAAGACCCGATTTTCGTTTGTTCAGTTTGAATTTGAATATTATTATCTTAAGATCGTTTTGGAACGTTGATGAGGTTATCACCGACATGATGATTGAGGAGTCCATGGGAGATACTGATAATGTTAAGATGGTTCCTGCATCGGAGAGTGCCATTGAGTCTCTTGAGAGAGTGAAGCTTGAAAATCAAAACAATGTAGCTGATGAGAGGTGCAGTATTTGTCTAACGGAATTTGAATATGGTGAAGATGCAGAACAAGTTTCATCAATGCCTTGTAAGCATGTGTATCATCAAGAATGTCTTGTTCGCTGGCTGAAGACTAGTCATTTATGTCCTTTATGTCGTTATCAAATGCCTATTTAGATCATCAAGAATGCAAATACAAAAAAGTTTAACCTAGTTACTTGATTCTGTGTAGTTTGGTTGAAATTCATCATGTGAATAATATGTTCTGTATAATCATGATTTGTTGTGTTGAATTCTCTTTTCCTTTTTTATCTTTTCCTCCGTTTCTTTTTCATTCTCTTTTCAAGCTATTTTCTACCTTAATTTTCCAAGTGAATTCAACGACAAAAAATGCTTAATTACTCTAGTTTCAATCTATTTTAATTAGTTTTTTTTTTCCAATTAGATCTCTACTATTTTTATTTTTGTAATTAGGTCTCTATTATGCCAAAAATATTAGAATTAACGAAATATATCATCTTTAAATTAAATATATCACAACAATTAACAGCTAACTCCCTAAATATGCATATATAATCTCTCTCATTTTAAAATGACAAAATAACAGTCTCTCTCAACTTTAACACACTTCGAGTTTCCTGAAGATATCTGATTTTAATTTATGTAATTTGAGAATATTTTAGAAGAATAAAAATAAGAAAAGTAAAGAAAAAATATATTCTGGTGAATATAAGCCTTATACAAAGTGCGAGCATGAGAATAATGAAAATTTACACTTTATAAATGTTTTCTTTTAACGTTTACTATTAATAGTGACCTAATTACAAATTTAAAAATGGTATAAGGACCTAATTCAATAAAGCAAAAAAGTATATGGACCTAATTAAAAATATGGTGAAACCATATAAACTAACAGAGTAATTAAATTGAAATAAAAAAAAACAATTTCTTTGTATTAAAGAAAAGATGGATTTTTTATTTTAATAAATAAAATAATTACCAAAATAACAAAACTACATGGGCTCCAGATTAATTACCAAAATATGCCGTTGTTACTTATCTCGTCATCTGGGCGACGAGATGAACTTATATATATGTCGTCCCTAGGATGGACCCCATTCACTCAGGCCATAGATTCTCGTCGGGGATAAATGGGAACTCAATCTCATAAACCTTGAACAGGTTCGTAACGGTGAAAACCGGGTCAACATATGCCACCCACCCTAATCCGCCCGATGCACAGGCAGCATTCCCATGGCGGCACGAATTCGTCACAGTCACTTGTCCGGGCTTTAAGCATTACACGGTACTCTAGGTATCCCCACATATGCCCTGGCTTGTCGTCCTCCACAAGGAGCAGTGAGTTTCTTTGATCGCAACGTGTGACACGCATGAATTGAAGGTTTGAACAACTCTCCTCAATTGCTGCGAGCAAGCGCTGCGTCCACACTGCCCTAGCAGCCAACTATGCTTGAGCCTCCCGACCCTTCCGAACCCATAGCTGCTGAAGTCGCTCATAGGTGGCTCTAACAATCGCCGAGATGGGCAAGAATCTTGTGCCCTTCAACACAGCGTTGATGCACTCGGATATGTTGGTAATTATGCAACCCCATCTGCGGCCCTCATCCTTGTGATGTGTCCAAACATCCAAGCTAAAGCAGTCCAATCGCCGTACATAATGCGGAGATCGTGTGTGGAGCTTATTGAACCAAAAGTTAAAGCTCTGCTCGTCGGCACTGTAAGCTACATTAATTAAAAGTCGTTTACCCTCCTTGGTTGCAAATTTAGCATTGAAGTTCGATCCCATCTGCCGGACACATATCGCGTGATGAGCTTGTGGAGGATTCCAACCACGATTCTCCTCTCCAAGTGCCACACAGATTGCTTGTGACCTATCAGGTATCATAAGGATTGCCCGGCTACGGAGTGATGTCTTACCTCAAGTTCCGAAGGAAAATTGACCATCATGCTGTGGATTCCGACTCGATAATGGTGAATGCGAGGGAAAAGATGTTTGAATTACCATCCTGTGCAAACGCCATCAACAGTTTGCCCTCATATTTCCCATAAAGATGCATACTATCAACAGAGATAAATGACTTACAATACTTGTATGCCTCGATGCATGCTGGGAATGGCCAAAATACCTTGCCAAATTATGCCATGTTCTCTTCAAACCCACCTTCCGAAAAGGGTTTTGCCTGCATATCAACTATTGTGTCGGGCACGAAATGTTGAATTTCATGAAGTAGGCGAGGAAGCTTGTTGTAAGACTCTTCTCAATCTCCGTATATCTTCGCAATTGCTTTCTGTTTTGCGAACCAAACCTTCCTGTATGACGGATGGAAATGGTAGCTCTCCTGAACCGCCCCCTCAGAACCTCAATTTAGAAAGCCAGATTCTTCTTGATAATGTGCATAATATGTCCGGCAATAACGGTGCAATTACGCTGGGCATGATCAGTGGACATCCGTGGTTAGGGGTGGCAAAGTGAATAGGCCACCCCACCAAAGCTCGCAAAAAAGCGGGGCGGGGCGAGGCGAGCCGGCAAAGTGTTCCGGGTTCAAAATGCTAGCCAGCCCCGCCCTATGGCGAATTGGCGAGCCCTCGGCAGGTTATTAGTCCGCTCAAATTTATTTTTATTTTTTAAAAATAGTTAAATACATTATAAATAATATAATAAATAATAATTTATTCAAAATCCAAATATAAAAAAACATATTCTATTTTTTAATTTTTTCTCAATTATCAATGCTAATAAAATTATTCGTTATAAGATACATTATTTAATTATTTTAAAATATAAAAAATAAAAATATAAAATTAATATTCAAATAAATATATAAGAAACATATAATATAATGTATATAAGAATATAAAATAAATAAAAAATAAAATTACAATTTTTAATATTCATATGTATGTATATATTCTCCTAACATTCACAAACATTTTATAAATCAAAAGGGAAAAAACAAACACTTTGTATAAGTCACGTAGCACAGATACTCAAAAGGGGGTGAATTGAGTATGTTAACAACAATGAATATTTTTTGCGAAAGCTTAAATTACTCTGAATTTAAATGACTCAAATGCTTGTACTAGTATTTTTCCAAGGGCTTAAGTCAATTCTTAAGTACTTACAAGGATCTTATACTTTTCAAAACACTTGTATGAAAATAAATAACAAGAATATAAAAGATTAGGATAGAGATACGATACACAAGAGTTTAAGTGGTTCGGCATAATTTCCACCTACGTCCACTCTTTCTCAATCGCAATTGAGAAGTTCCACTATCAACAAGCTTCAAGGTGCTTGATAAACCTTTTACAATCTTGAGCCTAAGATGATAACACCTTACGACTTCTCACGACAAGCCACTCCACTCGAAGTAATCCCAACTTCAAGAATTTCCTTGAGTGCTTATCTAAATCGAATATAGTGTTTGTATCTCACAACTCACACAATAAGAGAACCAATCTCTTATCTTACAAATGAAGTAATTGGAATTTTCTTATGGTATCTCACAACTAGAGTGATTGATTACAATTGAAGCTCTATGAACCAAATGTTTGTATCTCTCAAATTAGTGCATAAAACACTTTGAAATTGATCTAAAAATCAAGTATAATAACAAGAAGGTTTGGAGCAAGAAGTGTGTTGCAAATGAGGCTCAAAACCTTGTATTTATAGACTCCCAAATGAATTGGGACGTTGGAAAATATAATTGTTTAAGCCAAATTGTCAAAACTAGCCGTTATGTGTGTTTTCAGCATTAGGTAATCGATTATATGGCTTGGTAATCGATTACTTTATAGCCGTTGTAACTAATTTTTGAAAAACAGCACTGAGTAATCGATTACTGAAGCTTGGTAATCGATTACTGAAGCTAGTAATCGATTACTCACACTTGGTAATCGATTACTTGAGGGTTTTGACCAAGAAAACGATTTCAAACACTTGGTAATCAATTCTCAACCTTTGGTAATCGATTACCTGAAGGTTTTATGCCTTTTAAACGTTTTAAACATGTAAGAATCAATATCAAAACACTTATAATTGATTCCTACCTAAATGTAGCACAGAAAACAAGTTTGAAACCTTGTACAGCTATTGTACTGCTATAGTTTTTGTAAAAATATTTCTTTAAACACATTTTAAAGTGAGTATGTGAGAGAGATATTTAATTTGGTTCTTGACAAGAGTTTACCTAAGTCCTAAGACTCTAAAACGTCTTCAACCTTGCGGACTTTGTGTTCTTGTCGTAGTTGTTGTTTTGCTTTCAAGTGAATCCTCAAACGTTCGATGGTTGTCATCAATTCCATAATGGTTGTCATTCATCAAAACCTAATCATACAAACTTTGCATGCATATTGTAATCATGGTTTACAATTTCCCCCTTTTTGATAATGACAAACATTTTTGAGGATATGAATATTAGTAAAAAAGATTTGAAAGCAACATTTTTTATAAAACATAACATATGGAAATTTTGCAAGAGTTCCCCTAAGACTTTGCATATTTCCCCCTTAGTGGGTGCATATTCAATTTCAATCAATATCAAACTAGTTTTTCAAAACATATATATCATATATATATCCTCAATTATTTTCCCCCTTTTGACATTATCAAAAAGAACTAGGAAAACAATAAATCATGTTATTCCCCCTAAATAAAATAAATTTACCAAAGCATGCATATGAATTAAAATAGGTGTACCAAACCTACTTAGTCATTCATCAAAACAAGTATAAAAGCAATCATGTATAGATAAGGTTATCAAACATAAATATTGTCATGAAACAAATGAATAAACAACATTAATCAAAGCCAAATCCTAAAACTTACTAATCGTTAGTTCATAAACATAAACATAAGCAAATATAGGAAAGCAAGTAAAGATAACTAAATGAAGAAGCCTCATGATCAATCTTGGTCTTCATCATCTTGTATCCCAAAAGAAATGTTGAACATAGTGCATGCATTTTCCTTAGAGTAATTCCTCTTAAACTCTTCATTAGCATTACCACTTTCAACTTTTTCACCATCATAATTCAATTTCCAAATTTCACATAATTCACTAGATTCAAGTGGATATGTGTTTCCTCCTAACTTGAATGAGAATACCATATCATTCTCTTCAAATTCAACATCAAGAGTGGTATAGGCAATAGCAATTAAATCCGGATAAAAGCAATCCTTAATCTTCATGCAATTGACTAAATTTTGCCTAACCAATATAACTAAAAAATTAGGGTAATGATGTTGATCAAAGAAGTGGGGTTCTAAGTACCTTGGAGCAACAATCTTCCTTGGTGCAAAATCCGACATGTAGAGATCAAAATCCTCTTTGTTGGAGAACCATTGAGCCAAAGGATGATCTTGAGGTGGTGGCTCCATTGAGTATGATGCACCTCTTGTCTTCTTGGTTGGTCTTTTGACACGAGGCATTGTCTTGAGATTTCAATCGGTTAAAAACGAAGGAAATTGCGCAAGGATTCCGAATATGTAGGAAGTTTGTAGTGGGTATTGATGGATTGGAAGATATGTGAGGTTTAGTGGGGGTTAGGGTTTTGAAATATGAGAGAATTTGGGTGTATGAGGTTGAAGAAAGTGAAAGAATGGTGTTTGGAGGCCCAAAAACACGTTATTATGCTCTCTGTGCTGCAGATAATCGATTACTGAGGCTAGGTAATCGATTACTTAAACTCTGGTAATCGATTACTTAGCTTGGGTAATCGATTACTGCTTCACGAAATTTAAAAATTTCGTAATTTCTCTTTGATGTAATCGATTAC
>JASCZI010151563.1:26387-37833 GCA_036250425.1 Stylosanthes scabra | reverse complement strand
ATAGGGATTTGAGATCCCTACGTGGATCAGGTTGTACAGTATATTTAGATATGATACTTATTATATAAGTCTAAGTTGATATGATGATATATGACTCTTCCTAATACATTGTGATTAATGAAATGATGAATGTTATAATTGTTATCTTGTTTTCGATTTCAATTATTATTATCTTCCTTTTGATTCACGGCAACCGACGACAGGCTTATAAAATAATAAATAATATGAGAACTAGAGTCAAGTGTAGTAAGTATCTAACTCTTAGCATCTGTCATAACATGCTAAAAGTTGGATCGTTACATTGGGTGCAGGCATAACTCCTCTTCCAAAGTTTCCAACTAATAGGTTGAAGGGCCGATTAATTGCTCCAGCCAACTCATTGACTTGTCGAGCCACTTGTTCGATCTTGGCACTGTTATTTTCAATAATGGGATTTGAGATAATAGTCATCTGTTCTGTTAACATATTAACAGTATCACGATGACTCTCCTCCATTTGCTATCTAAATACAGAGAAAGATCCGACTGCGTTGTTCGGAGGCGTCTTCTCAGCCGAGATTTGACTTGGCATCCCTTGAAAAATCGATTCGCTTCCTGCCCTGGTCAAAACAATGTGAGGTGTTGACGCCATTGCTTGTGTCAGAAGAACACTTGTTAAAGGTCGATTCGACCCTGCACCTGCCCCAGTC
The DNA here is from genome assembly GCA_036250425.1 of Stylosanthes scabra. Lineage (NCBI taxonomy): Eukaryota > Viridiplantae > Streptophyta > Magnoliopsida > Fabales > Fabaceae > Stylosanthes > Stylosanthes scabra. The sequence goes on along the minus strand of JASCZI010151563.1, from coordinate 37,145 downwards.
GAAACACCATGAGGTGTCAACACCGTTCCTTGTGTCGGAAAAACATTTGACAATGGTTGAGTAAACGAGACAACTCCCATATAAGGGTAATTATTCATCAAATGTTGGTAAGCAACATAGTCAAAATTTGGATTAAAACCTCCAGTCACATACATGGAAGATATTCCGACTGAAAATATCTCGAGTGATGATAGCCCGACAGTGGCATTCTCGATTGAGGATACTCCAACTGTGTATGTCCCGACGCGGAATTTGGGTATGTGCATGAATGGGTTTATTGCACATATGTGAGTATCCTGTGGGTAATCCGTACATTGCCCGACTAGTGGAAGTCATAGTCGAGGTTGAATTAGTCAAACCTTGAGACAAATTCATGGGAGTAATTCCTGGAAGGAACAATGCTACGGAACCAACATTAGGAGCCAATAATTAAGTTATCATCCAAAGCTTATATGAGTTATCATCTGTAACTCATATATCCAACAATAAATTATCATCCAAAATTTATATAACTTATCATCCGTAATATATGTTGGCTCCCTATTAGTCGTAATGTGTTGGTTCCATAATCTTTTTCTTCCTGAAAGAGACCATGACTGTGTAAATGATGTTGGTGCATAAAGTGGATTATTATGCACATTTGCCCCTCTAGTTATACTTTCCAAAATAGGAGTTAAATAATTTGGTGGCAATCTATATGGAGGCAAATTTCCTTGCCCCATAGTCAATGGGATAGTGGGAGATCTATTAGGTGTATTACCATGAGTAATTTTTATGCCACTATTGACTCTTTCCACCTGAAATGTTGATCCAACAACCATACCTGTATCAATCACATCATGAGGATGTATAAGGCCTATAAACTCGAAATTTTATTCGACTCCTCAGTGGAAATAGATGAAGGTGAAGCTCTTTCATCTGACATAATTTCTCTTCCACTTCTCAAACACATACAAAGTCAAAAAATGATTTTAGCACTTAAGGGTCCCACCGCGCGTGCCAATTTGTTTTGCTCGATTTTTGTTCAATTTCGACAGAAAATGTCGACCGAGCTTGCACCACAATCTCGTATTCGAGGAGCGGGTTGCGACTCCTTTTTAAATAATGGTGTGGTTTCCACCCCTAAGGTTTTTTGCTAAAACATGCCTTTGATGCAAGAACAATAATTTTTCTTTATTATTAATGATGAGAAATAATTACAATAAATTATGCCAAGTAGCAAGAAGCATGTACTCAAAAAGAAACAGAGAAAAATAAAGTGTAAAGCACACAAAAGAAAATTAAGTGCAGAAAAGTACTCAACTTAACAGAAAATGAAAGAGAATAAAAAAAAGAAACTGTAGAATAAAGATAAATAACAAGAATGAAAGTGCAGAACTAGAAAGATAGATAACAATAGAAGGAAATAAGGAAAAGAAACTAAACTTAAAAAAATAAAGAAAAATGATGACCACTCCTCACTCACATTTGGCATGTCCACTCTTTACATTCTTACGTCAATGTGGCAAAGCTTCGTGGTGTTGTGAGGTGAAGCGAAGTCCTCTATTTATAGACAACCATTGCTTGGGAGTTACTTCTAATTCTTAGCCTTCAAGTAAGTAAACCCATATTCTACTTGGGAGTTACTCTTTATCCTTGATCTTCAAGTAAGCACACCCACGTTCTGCTTGGATTTACTTTTAATCCTTGGTCTTCAAGTAAACAAATTCATGTTCTCCTTGAAAACAAAGAAATACTCCCTACAAATGTGCAGTTACTTCTTCTGAATAAAATCAATTAATTAAGCATGTGCTAATATATTCCCCATTTCAACTAATATATTCTTAACTACTTATTTATAAGTCAAAAATCTCATTTATTGGTTGAAAATTAAATTTTGCACCAACAATATATATATTTTGACTTTAGCGTTTATGATTAATTTGAGTGTATATTTTATCTATATAAATCTATCGAAAGTAATGCATTGCTTATATGCTATGAGATTCATGTTCTTTAACAAAAAAAAATTTGTTTAAGCCATTTCATACAAATGAGATTTTGCATTGCAGAAACTTCGGATTGTGGTGATTGGCCAACATTCCAAGAACATATGGAGGGGTGACGCATCTTGCGAAGAAAAAATGTGGAAATGCAGTTGGTTGCTGATGCTTTTACCTGATTTAAGGGCTAAACTAAGATAAGGTCGATGGTATATTTATATCAAATAATTTTATTTGTACATCAAAATCAAAATAAGTTATTAAACTTAATTATCAGTGTATAATACATATTGAAATACAAAATACACACTCAAAATGAGTTAAACTACACATATATTTTATATTTTAATATGTATTATATAGATTAAATTACTCTATAAATTCATATAATTTCACTAAATTTTTAATTAGATTCCTATACTTTTTCTTTTAAATTAGGTCCCTGTACCATATAAAAATTTTTAAATTAGATCCTGATGTTACAAAAACGCTAAAATTCCTATAAAAATTTTGAAATATTCCATATGTGAAAAAGTACAGGGACTTAAAAATGTGTAATTAACATTATTATAATACCAAAAATACTATTTCCCACATCATCTCTTACTTATACTGAGATTAGAATTATTCCTCACCAAAGATTTATCATTCAAAAAAAAAAAATCTTCTAAAGGAGTATTCTTAACAACATGAAAAACATTCATAGCATAGATTATAAAGTTTATTATTATGCAATAAAAAGAAGTAAATAACCACCAACAATAGTTTAAGAAAGTGATCAGATCAGATAACAAAATCAGAAATTACAATAATAAGGAATCATCACCATTTTTATACGAGTAAACATAATTTAACAAGCACAACACAAGCTTTTTTTACATATATAATTCATTGCTATAGACACAGAGTTCAACAAGAAAGAGGAAAAAAAGAGTCAAAATACAAGAAACTAGTTCTGTGTGGGCAAGGAACATAATACAAGTTCAAAGAAAAATAAATAAAATAAAAGAACTGAAAGTTGAGATTAGAGGCCACCATCCCAGCGTGGTGCAGGAGACAACATAAAGAGATCTTCCCTCATCTCTCTTGCCTTTCCCCTTCGCAGCGCTCTCTCTCTACGTTGCTGGTTTGCGTTCCCTCATCTCTCTCCTCTGTTTCTCTCACTCTCATCCTCATCACAGCAACGGCAACAGCTCACAAGTCACAAGCTCACCGACGCCACATCTTCCTCCTCTTTCTCTTCTTATTCTTCTTTCTTCTTCCTTTTTATCTTTCTGTCTCGATCCCTTTGTTCTCATTTTTTCTTTTTTTTTTTCTTTCTTTGTTAGATGGGTGTGTATGTGAAGAATGAGGTGAAGAGTGTGTTGTAAGAGCTTTAAAGTCATTTCATAGTTCATTAACTTTTTTTTAGTGAGTGTTTAAATTCAAACCAAACCAAATTAAATTGCACATTCAATCCAATTCAAACCAAAATCAATTAAAACTGCACTAGTTTGGATTTGATTGGATTTTTAATTTGACAAACCACATGGATTGGATCGAATTTCGGATCTACATCTCAAAACTAATCCAATCCAATCCAAACCGCATAATGTGATATAGTAATACTATTTTACTATTAAATTTAAAATTTTACTTAGAATATCTTCAATGTTATACATTTTTATTTTATTATGAACTATTATTATTTAATGAACATTTTATAAATTTGAAATGAAATTTATATATTTATTTATTTTAATCAATCTATATTGCTTCTATTATTATGTTATTGTTGATTTTTTAAGATACCATTAAGATTTATTATGTTATTATTGATTATTTAATATTCTAATGTTAAGACTTATTGTGTATTTTTAACTAATTTTTTTAATTTACAAAACCGTAAATCCAATCCAATCAAAACCGCTTTAAATTGGATCGAATTGGATTGAAATGTCTAGAGAAAATTATCCAATGCAAACCGCATCGCAAATAAAATTAGTGTTTGGATCGGATGAGTTTTTGACTCAAAACCGAACCAAACTGCACCGCGAACACCCCGAGTTTGCCATTGAAAGGGATTTAATTGAAAAATAAAAAAGATATAAGGACTCAATTGAAAAGAAAAAAATATATAGGAACTTAATTAACAATTTTGCTAAATTATAGAGACATATAGAGTAATTAAACTTATTATATATGATGGCTGATTTTGGCGTATGCCTAACATAAGCTATTTATATCACATCTAATAGGTAATGGATAATCCATACTATTTGCGGGATTATAGAAAGAAAAAAAAAGGTAAATGATGTTTTTTGTTTTTAACGTTTATGAAAAATTTCAAAAATACTGTTAACATTTAATTTTATTCAATTTTATCCTTATCATGTTCAAATAGTTTCAAATCTACCATTATCATCAAATTTTTTATAATCAATATATAATCAAGATTTTTTTTTTCCAATTTTACACTTCTTTATATATTATCCACCACTACCAATATCTACCAAATATGGAGTTTTGATTAGCTTTTGTAGAGGTCATGGCAGGGACGCCGGTGTCGGCATGGAGGGAGGAAGAAATGATGATGATGACGAGTGTTATTGGAAGGAAGTGGTTTGAAAAAAGAGTGATTTAAAAAGAGAATAATGATTTCAAGATAATGATCATAAGATGAATAGTATTTTGAGGGTAAACTTAAAAATGTATTGATAACTATACATATCGTTAAATATTTCATAGTATGGAGTAGAATTGAAACTAATCAAAAATATCAGGAATAAAATTAAATCAAATTAAACGATAAAAGCATTTTTTAAATTTTTTCAAACATTGAGAAAAAAAAATACTTTACCCCGAAAATAATTGAACCTATAGAAATGAATCTTTGTATAGGGACCGATATTTATGCCCATAAAAATTAATTAACTAGTTCCGATAATAAATAGAGAATCATTCCCAATACCAAATAAAAAACCAGACAAATAAATAAATAAATAGAGAACTATTGTGTACAGAAAAAAAAAAAAAAAAAAAAAGAAAAACAGAACTATTATCATTATATTGATTAAGAAAATAATCAAAGAAGGAAATAATTAAGGAAAAGTTTAGGGAGTCATTCATTTGGATACTAATGATGACAAACCAAAATTCTAAGGAAAGAGAATGGGAGAACTAAGGTGAATGTATAATTTTGAATGATTAATTTTTATTTTTTTGAATGATCACTTTTATCAATTTTAAATAATCACTTATTTATTAGTCCATATTGATCACCAAAATATTAATTTCCTAGCATAGTTGAATAATGTGCTTGCCATGATGTAGTAACTAATTAATATGTATCGATATGATAAAAAAATAAACTAATAAAAAATTGACATGTATATTATTTCTATCCACGTAAGTATTTATTTATTTTTTAAACATTATTATATTATTATTTATATTAAAATATCCTTATAAATAATAGTTGAAAGACCAATTTATCCTTTTAATTATTTTTTCAAAACTTAAAAAATCCGTGTTTAGCGCATACGCATAACAACGATTTCCAAAGTTAATTTCATACAAGAGAAGAGCAATAGAAGTATAGAACACAATGAGAGCTTGTTAAACGGCAAACCTTGCGAGTCATCCGTCTCAAAAGATGAAATCTACAAAGAGATCGAGGGGCAAGAGGTTAGAGAAACTAAAGGCAACAAATATTGTTTGGAAGTAAGCATCATTGATTTAGAATCTCACTGAAAAGCACTGGATCTCATGCCAATCTTCCCCGCCATGGAGAGTCCGGTGAATCCATTAGCGGCTGCGGTGGAGTCGCCTTGAGCATCACCCATGCGTTTAAAAAAAATATTTTTCTCGAATACCTTGTTGTAGCCATGAGCAGCAGTAAAATGCGTCATCCTCACCTAATAGTATGGTCATTCAAGCGCCCAGCAACAACGAGATACAACATAGAATAACAGGGTGACTATTTTTTTTTTCTTTCCCATGGCATCCCTTAATCCGACCGATCAAGAACTAATTCACCGAGGATCTCAACTCCATTTAAGGGTTTGACGATGACCAATAAATTCATGCATGTATAAGGCGGGAAAAAGTGTTTCCTTCCGTATTTAGAATTGATTTTTTGTATCACTAATTCAAGCAAATGTTATAAAAGAAGAAATATGATAAATTGTTAACTGTGTATTTTTTTACATGATTTGCACATTCTTTGAGTGCAATTGTCGTTAAACGTGAATTGATTTTATTGTCTTTTGATTTTATGATTATATATATATGTATGACAGAAAACATAAATCTCATTTTAGAAAAAAAAACATAAATTTCATTTTAGAAAAGCCATATGGCACTTACATATAGTATAAAAAATCATAATTTTACACTGAGGAAATGAAAATAAATTTCTTATGTGTTGAACTATTTTTTGAGAGAAGCGTAATCTTCAATTCCAAAGAATATTAATGGGTAGAAGTAAGGATACATCTTATTTCTTTCTGTTTCTTTACGAATACAGACGTGCTGCAACATAGTAGAATACATTTTCTTATTCTCTACATAAAAGTAAAATTTTCCTCAACTTGAACTTTATTCCCTAAAAAGATTTATGTCCCCATAGTGTTTTCCTATTGAATGTGAATGAGCCTGTAATTTCAAAACAATACCAAAAAGGAAATCAGCATAAATCTCAAGAGAAAACACCACAATTTTTTTTTATTTTGAGATTCAAATTGGATCTTTGGAAAAATAAAAAGCAAACCAGACAAAAAAGGAAAAAACAAAGATAAAACCGGGGGAAGAGAGGGACTTGGTCGAAGGAAAGAATAAGAAAAGGAAAGAGGAGGAGGGGATCAGTTGAAACTGCATTGGGTGTTAGGATAAGAGAGTGGTGGAGATAGAAAAGGGTAAGAGAGAAAAATAGACCTGCCAATGGGGCGAGCAGAGGTGGTTTTTCGTCTTGCCCAGACTTATTTTAATAAGTATAAAACTCGCACCCTTGGGTACTTAAAACCTATACCTTAACCCGTTCATGTGGATACCCGCCCCGCCCCTATAATTTTAAAAATTTAGTAAATAAAATGAGAATTTAAAATCTATATATGATTATGATAAAATTTAAACATAAATTAAAGATGAAAAATATTACAACAAATTATAAATAAATCCTATATTTTAATTATATATATATACACACACAAACACCAGAGCGAGTACACGCAAAACCAAAGTTCGTTCTGCCCTGCAAAAAAACCCACCCCAACTAAGGGCGAGTTGGGTACCCGCGGGTTCGGATAAGGTTGCCAACCCTCAGAGAGAGAGAGGAGCGACAAAAGTAAAGAAGAGTGAGAAGAAGGGGTAAGTGGTAGCATAAAAGAGGGAAAAGAAGGAGGGAGGGTCACCGCCTGATTGATTCTTAAGAACGTGAGGGTTGAGAGAATAGTTTAGTTTGAATTTTTGGTTTTATATATATATATATATACTTCTAAAGAAGGGTATGAAAAGAACATGAGTAATTAGTGCGTTTTTGAGTACAAGTGACACTGCTACGTTTACAAACAATAAAGAAATGGTTATGCTTTTTGCACACTAAAATTTGGTGCACATCAAAATTCAGCCATCAAATTAGCTATCAACATAAAATATACGTTGAAATACAAAATATATATTGAAAATAAGTTAAACAATACATGTATATATACATAAATACTTAATGCCTGATTTGGTGGATGAATTTTAGTGTGAAAATAGTATTCTTGATAAAGAAAATGTTACTTCAGGAATGATTTATATTGGTATCGTTATATAATCTTAAAAGTAATTATATTATCTTAATGGTTCAGTGGTTATCCATAAAATAATTAGATAAAAGATTTAGAAAATAATAAAACTCTTATTTGTATATTTTAATTATTACTAGAATAATTAAGTAATATCAAATGTAATAATCATAAATTATGGATATTGCACAAATGAAATTATGAATATTAAATTAAATAAAAATATTAAAAACCATTTTTTAGATAGCTCATATTAGCCAAATTTTAAGATTTAGAGTTAGAGTTTAATACAAATTGTATTAATTGGTACAGAGAATTATCAAAATTCAAGAAGCATATGAGAGAAAGATTTCTTAGAAAGGATCTAAGAGAAAAATTAGACTTCATTCATTTTCCAATTTGACAATTCATTATAACATACTCTTATTTATAGTCTAATCCAATCATTACCATATCCTTCACAACATTCTTACCCTCAAGGTTAGAAAAATTAAAAATCACAAATACAAATTAAAGACCATTATTTAAAAATAAAATGTCAGCCCAAAAGTTAAGGATTTTTTTTTATTTAAATAAAAAATAGCTAATTTATGTAAATAGGCATGCTTAGGAGAAATTACAAATTTAGGCACTCCTCACATATCTCGGGTTCTGGAAGCCCGAAATGTAATTTTAATGTATCTCGGGACTGCTAAATCCGAGATAAGACACAAATTTAAAACCCCCTATATCTCGGGACTGCAGAGCCCGAGATAGCACCGCGGTCTATAAATAGGGCCTGAACCCGAGACTTGTCACATTTTCCCTCTTCCTTCCCTCATATTTACCTTTTTAAGCATCAAAAAATTATTTCTATGTTTTTTGTTCGATATGGCTCCTAGGGGACGTTCTAGAACACCCGGACGTGGGAGATCTGAGGCCAGACAAGGCGACGAACCTGCCGCAGCCCCTCAGGCTAACCCGCAGAACCCGGAAAGGTTGTACATGCTTAATGATAAGTGGCACATCACCGGAGCTCTGGTTAGTTATCCTTCTCAATAAATTAGTAGTTTCATGTTAGGGATTTAGGGTGTGATTTAATTTAATAGTTATATTTAATTCGATAGTGTTATCTAGAATTATTATGTAACTAGTGTCCTCTCATTGTTATTATGTAATTAGGATCATTAATTAAAAATTAATATTTAATTAGGATAATTCAAATTTTGAATTATAATTTATTTATAATTATAATACTAAGGTAGATATTTAATTAGGTATTTTAGCAATACCAAGTGATTTGGATTATTTAGTATTTCTACTTAATTAGAGTAACCTGTCGTTGTTATTCTTTTAATTTGTGATTAGGTTTTGTAATCTAAGTTAACGGATGTTGCAATCTAATTTAGTATTACCATTTAATTTGCCTCATTTATTATTCCTACCTAATTAGATAGCGATATTGTGATTTATGTATTTATTTTATAATGGAAAATGTAAAACAATGTTGTTACTTGTTTATTTATTTATGTTATTATCGTTTTGCATCTAATTTCGTTATTTAATTTAGTATGAGTTAGGGTTATTTTATATTGTTACTTAGCAACCCAAATATTTATTTATTTTATGTTTATGTTCATATAGAGGGAGAGAGTATTACTTCCCCGGAGATGTGCATTCCTAATGCCCGCTTCGGATGTGCTGCTGCTATTCTTGGAGGAGGTTGGGTTTGGACATGTGATCCAGCTGCGGGATTTCGTATTCGACGCTCCGCTCCTTTCAACCTTTGTAGAGCGCTAGCGTCCTGAGACTCATACGTTTCACATGCCGTGGGGTGAGTGCACCATCACCCTACAAGATGTTGCATACCACTTGGGTCTTCGTACAGATGGGGATCCCGTAGGTGGTTGCCTGAGGGATTTCGGTACCCATTATGAGCAGCAACCATGGGATATGGTTGAGCAGTACCTTGGCGCCAGACCACCTGTGTAAGAGAATGCGCAAAAAGAGTCCTTCTCCCTTCGTTTGGTGTGGCTACGCGACAGACTGCAGCACATGCCCGCAGATGCGGATGCAGATACATTGCGTCAGTATGCCTGGTGTTATATCCTTCTATTCATCGGGGGATATCTGATGCCCGACAAGTCGGGCAACTTGGTTCATATACGATGGCTCCCATTGCTGAGGGACCTAGCTGCATGCCGTCGATTATCATGGGGCAGCGCGGTCCTTGCTTGGACATATAGGTCGCTGTGCAATGCAGCGGCTAAGGGGACCACGGACATAGCCGGGTGTGTCCCGCTGATACTATCATGGATCTGTCTGCAAAGTCCACATCTCTTCTCCTGGCACTCCACCGAATCCATCTCATTTCTAATCCTGGTAGAAACGGGACGCCCCTTGCGTTTGCGACGCATGGCTCGGTTCGGCCTAATCGTTGCCCCATACCACGCAGGCCAGAGCCGCTCATCAGGGATGGGTAGGAAGTCTTTGCTATACACACTGAACACAGACTCCATGCTGTACATAGGGTCCACATAAGCACCCCACTCAATGCCAACTGCGGCACATGACGCGACCACATGCCTGCAAGGGAAATGAAGTTGTTGGAACTTTCCACAGTCGCAAATCCTCTGCCGAAGATTAACTCGATATGAACTCTGCCTCGAGTATCGGATTGGCAAAACCTCCTCAACAATAAATCTAGAGGATCTCCGATCACAGCTGGTTACCCTCATCTTGTGCAACTCCCCCTTACTCTTCTCGATCTCAGACAGCAGATACTGACTCCACTGACTACCTACGACAACCTGTGCCTGTGCCTCTTGCCCTTTCCTAATCCAAAGTTGCTGCAATCGCTCATATGTCGCCCGCACGATCGCCGGGATCGGGAGAAACCTCGTACCCTTTAGAACGACGTTGATGCACTCGGAAAGGTTCGTCGTCATGTGTCCCCACCGGCGTCCCTCATCACAATACTGAAGCCACAACTCGTTCCTGAACCGAGTCACCCGCTCCTTCATCTCGGG
>JASCZI010151563.1:0-10093 GCA_036250425.1 Stylosanthes scabra | reverse complement strand
AGTGAATTACTATTCATAAAGGCTAAATTGCTTGGGATGCTTATAAATAGATGGTTTGAAGCCTCATTTCATACACTTGATCATTTGCAAAGCTTCTTGTTATTATTTTTTCATTCTATATTCATTTCAAAGTGTTTTATGTACTAATTTGAGAGATACACACAATTTGGTTCATAGATATTCATTGTATCATCATACTCTTGTTAGAGAGATTCCAAAAATCTTTGTTGATTTGTATGATAAGAGATTGGTTCTCTTATTATCGAATTGAGAGATTAAACACTAGAGTCAATTAAGATAAACACTCAAGGAAAATTCTTGAAGTTGGGATACTTCGAGTGGAGTGGTTTATTGTAACGTCGTGAGGTGTTAGGATCTAATACTCAAGATTGTAAACGGTTTTATCAAGCACCTTGAAGCTTGATTATAGTGGAACTTCTCAATTGCGATTGAGAAAGAAAGTGGACGTAAGCGAGGATTGTGCCGAACCACTCTAAAGATTGGTGTATCGTATCTCTATCTCTTATCTTTTATAATTTCGTTATTTACATTTATACAAGTGTTTTGGAAAGTGCAAGCTTCTTGTAAGTACTTAAGAAGTGGCTTAAGTCCTTGGAAAAATACTAGTACAATCATTTGAGCAATTTATTTTCATAGCAATTTATACTTCCGCAAAAATTTTCTATTGCTGTTTGAACACTCAATTCACTCCTCTTGAGTGTTGTGCATTATGACTAACATCTTTGGTTGTGCATCATTGTGAATTTTTATCAGAAGTAATACCTGTTAAATTGTCACTAAAGGAGTTGGTGTTAGAAAAGCTACCAAATTTGAATAGCATTTGGAATGAAGATCCTGATGGGGTTCTCGAATTTCAACTTCTTCAACAAGTTCGTGTTAATACATGTAAAAGCCTTTCAAGCTTGTTCCCAAAATCAGTGGCCAAGGCTCTTGTCAATCTTGAAAAACTAAAGTTGAAACATTGTGCGAACTTGGTGGAAATCATTGTCGGGATTGGAGCAACACCAGAAGGAGCAATTACTGACTTTACTATCTTTCCTTGTTTGACTTCATTGACATTGTTGGATTTGCCAAGGTTCAATTGCTTCTTTTACTGTTGTTCATTATTTCATGGTGTCCGATTGAAGACACTCAATGGACATGCACATAATCCACAAATTGAAGACGACCAAGATTGTCTCAAAAAGGTACTTATTACTCTAGTTTTGACTAAATTTTATTATATATATATGTATAATAATTAGGCTATTGTTTTATTTCCTACATCCACTACAAGAAAATTAGGTTCTAGTGGCAATAACATATATAATGGCTTTGTCACCAAAAAAAAAAAAAAAAACATATATAATGGCTATTTTTAGAGACTAATTTAGTGACTAAAATTTGTTTGACATTAAAGTATTTGTCCTAAATTTTTTTAGAAATTGATTTAGGGTATTACCCAGAACAATTAATGCAAAACGTACGTATATTGAAAAATTTTCTAAAATAAATTAAAATAAATCTTTATTTCCTAAAAAAATAAAACACACTTTATATATATAGATCCAATGTTTTTTTTGGAATTTTCATCAAGTTTGTCCATTTATATGGCACAAATTGGTATATATAATAAAACACGCTTTTGTGCCAAATAAATGGACGAACTTGGTGAAAATTCCAAAGAAAAAAAAATTGGATCTGTGTATATAAAGTGTATTTTATTTTTTCTAGGAAATAAAAATTTATTTTAATTTATTTCAAAAAATTTTCCTACGTATATCACTATGCTAATAGCTAATAATACGGTGGTTTGAAGTTGTTTAAAACCTATAAGAAATAAAATGGATTTTATAGTCTACGAAAACCTAGTGTAAAGACAATATTATGAAATACTTATGTGAAAAACCTAATGGATTTTATCGTTTTGTTATATGGACATCTTTTTCCTATATGAAATCCATTGAGATATTTTTAAGGGTAAAATATGCTTTTTGTCCTCAACGTTTGCGAACAATTTTAAAAATATCCTTAATGTTTAATTTCATTCAGTTTTATCGTTAGTTTTCGAATAGTTTCAAATCTACCCTTACCGTTAAATATTTGACCATAAGGGTAGAAGTGAAACTAATCGTAAACGTTAGAGATAAAAATGAATCAAATTAAATGTTACGGGTATTTTTGAAACTTTTCGCAAACGTTTAGAAAAAAAGACATATTTTACCATGTTTTTAAAGATATAAGAGGAATCTTAATTTCCTATTCATCAATATCTTCGTTTAATTTTGTTTAGTATTGTCTCTATTTTGTATCGACATAGTTATATATTTCTCTAATCATGCATTTAAAATAGTTGCTCTTGCTTTCATTATTAATGGCCTCATTTATTTTCTCTGCATAGCTTGCTCCTAAAATAACCAAGCTTTCACTTGGTGAAAAAGAAGTGAAGATGGTTGGGTGTCAGGAAAGCCACTTTTATAACATAAATGTTTCTGATATGCAAAGCTTTAATGTTAAGCTTGTGGCTGATGAACTTCCATATACATTTCTGGAAAAGGTGCCTAATACAGAGAATCTCAAAGTGAGTAATAGTTCCATCAAAGAGATATTCTGCTCTGAAAGACCTAATAATTTGGATTGTGCTCGATTCCTATCAAAGCTGAAAAAATTGAAGTTGGCTTATCTTTCTTACCTAACTTCTATAGGGTTAGAACACTCTTGGATACAAGAATCATCCATTCTTCAAACTCTGGAAATCTTAGATGTAAAATGTTGTTTTGGTTTAGCAAACTTGGTTACTTCTCCCATATGTTTCTCAAATCTGACGGATTTGACTGTATCTGAATGTGATAGCATGATATATTTGTTCACATCCACAACAGCTAAAAGTTTGACTCAACTCAAAAGGATGGAAGTATCTTATTGTGAATCCATCCAAGAGATTGTGTCTAATGAAGGAGAAGAATCAATTCATGATGAGATAGTATTTGAGTAGAATGGATGCAATTTGAGTGTTCAGTAAACCTTCGAAGATTTTGTAAGGGGGATTTAACCTTAAGCTTTCCTTCATTAGAGACACTGTCAGTTGTTGACTATGACATGATGGATACTTTCTGTGAAGGTATCATCAAGACTGACAAGTTATCAGAAGTCTCTCAAGATTTTTTTAAAGATAATATCTCATTGGAAGTTGATCTCAATTCTACGTTACGTAATGTTTACGAGGTAAAGGTATGTATTTATTTATTTTGTCCTTTCTTACTTTTTATAAAAAAAATTAAACATTTTCTTGATGCATATTTTAAATATCGTCACCATGCTAGGGATTAGGAAACCAATATATACAATAGCCAATTTCAACCAACTCATTAAAAATAAAATATTTAAATATTTTCTAGATGTTCTCTTTAATATATTTACAGATATTTTAAAACGATTATTTCAAATATTTCTTTTCTAATATGTAAATTGGACATTAAAAATCATATCTAATATTTTCTTCAACACATGTTTCAATGAGATAGAATTGTAATAATAAGAAAAAAAAAATGAAAGAATGAAATAAAAGACACAAATCTCAAATAAAGACCATGGAAGATTTGTTGGTCTTAGATACCGAGTAAATCTGAATCCCCATGATCTTGGTGCAAGATAGTCCAGAGGTCGAACTTGTATGTATATGAGACAAAGCATTTGAGCATTAGAACAAAGTTTTGTGCAGGTGCATAAATGTATTTGTATATATATTCAATGTTGGATTAAAAGCAGTTATGATATACATCATAATTGTTGCAAAATTTAACATTAATTCCACATTGCCAGATATAATTCTTATACAATTTGCGTATATATTTTATATGATATGTATTTATAATTCAATTGTTGATGAGAACAATAAGATTATACAAGAGTGAGAAGATCAAATAAATTCAACTAGTTAAATCTTATATAAAATACTCAAGATGTAAAGAAAAAAGTAAAAACATAATTATTCTTTTAAGTGGTGATATGATTTTTTATGTGGAAGGAACTAATACAAAATTTTATATAGATATAAGATGATTCTAAAATATGTAATTAAAAAAATATTCGTGAAAATGAAAGTTGGATCAAGAAGTAGAGGATTTAAAGCTCAACGAACACCCCAGGGTACATGGAATTTGGAATGACCCATTTATAGTCCCATCCATGTGCTTCATCAGATTGAAGATTTTGATTGTGGAAAGATGTGAATTCACATCTCATGTAATACCTTCTCACATACTTGGTTTGCTATGTAAATTAGAAGTGTTGGTAGTGCGACAATGTGATTCTGTTAAAGCAATATTTGAAGTAACAGATGAAGCAAGAGACACAAAGATCCTCTCCTCAAGTTCCAGCTTGAAGAAATTGACTATTGAGGACCTACCAAATCTTGAACATGTTTGGGATTCAATTCCTACTCAACAAGTTATTTGCTTGCAGAGCTTTCAAGAAATATATGTTCATGGATGCAGCAGCCTTCAAACGTTGTTTCCAACATCTGTAGCTAAAAATCTACATAAGCTTGAGAAACTGCAAGTAATAAACTGTGACAGATTGGTAGACATTGTTGCAAAGAATGAAGCAATTGTTGAAGAAGCTCTTAAAGTGTTTGCATTGCAAAGCTTGACCTCCATAATAATTTGGTCTTTGCCAGAATTGAAATGTTTTTATCATGCACCGCACAAGTTAGAATGCCCCAGGCTAGAGCAAGTGAATTTATTCCACTGTGAAAAGTTGAAGACATTCGAATGCGAGTCTCAGAAATTTCAACATTCACAAGCAGAGAATCAAGCCATTTTCTTGCCAGAAAAGGTTACATGTCTTGTTAAATTATTTTATGACATATCCATCCATGTCTTATTCATTAGTATGACCTTCATGTATATAGTATGCTTAATAGCCATTTTGTTTATGTAATCTTGTACTTGAATAGGTAATCCCATACTTGAATTTTCTAGCACTCAGCAGGGAGGATATCATAACAATGCGGCATGGGCAATCTTATGTGAATGACCTTTCAAAATTAGAAGCTCTTCGGTTGCAATGTTTTCATGATAATTCAGATGCTTTCCCATATGAATTACTTCAACAGCTACCCAACATAGAATATCTTTTTGTGACTTGTAGCTCTTTCAAAGAGATATTCTGTTCTGAGAGTCCTAACATGATTGGCATCAGTGGAATTCTTCCTCATTTAAAATATTTGGAATTGTTTAGGTTGTTTAATCTAAACACCATTGGGTTAGAGCATTCATGGGTAGATCTCATTTTTAAAAATCTTGAAGAATTGCTAATAGCCCATTGCCATTGTTTGAGGAGCATAGTACCAAGTGAGGCATCATTCTGCAACCTAATAGAATTAAACATATTTGAATGCAATGGGCTTGTAAATTTGTTCACACCTTCAACAAGTAGAACCATGCATCAGTTGAAGAACATGTCAATAAGAGATTGCATATCATTAGAAGAGATAGTGTCAAAAGAGACAGAAGAGTCATCAGAGCATGTTGAGGAGGAGATAATAGTATTTCATAAACTGAAAACTCTATCTCTTTCCTCTCTACCAAAGCTTGGAAGGTTTTACAATGGCAACATTGCCTTAAAATTCCCATCATTGGAAAACTTCTCACTTATCAATTGCCCAATGATGGAGAGCTTTTGTGCAGGTTCTGTTAGTGTCAACAGATGGACAGAAGTTGAATTTGAGGAGAATGCAAATCCAGTTTTGTTGGAAGTTGATCTCAACTCTGCTGTTCAAAAGGCATTTGAAGGGCCGGTATGTAATGTATTCCTTTCTCTTTAGTTAAATTTCTAATCAAACTAAAGTTTCCTCTTTTCAGTTTTATTATACTCTACAATATTCATATGCATAATGATTGAATTTGTTAAAATATAGTTTTTGTTTGAACTTTTATGCTAAGAGACTAATTTGATGTGTCATCCATTTTCCCTTATTCATCGTGCTCACAGGCGGTTTACATATGTAAGCATACAGAGGGAAAAAAAAAGAGTTGCTAATAGGTCAGAATGTTTTGTTTCAGTTTGGTCAACAAGAAAATTTAATTAAGGTGACACATACATAGTTTGAGTAGTAAAATACTATGATTAGTCACTTTTGCACTGAGTGAATACATGTGCAATGGGTTTATAGCATAACTTAGTAAACCATTGGCGTGACGCATGCCTTAGAGGCTTAGACTATAAAGGGACTTGGTCAATCTGCAAACTAGACCCTGGTTCTGCTATAGATGCCCAACAGGAATATCCATGTACACTTCCTCAAGGAGTTACTCGTTTAAGAAGGCGTTGTTGATGTCTAGCTAGAGTAAGTTCTAATTCTTGACGGTAACTATGCTGGGAAGCACCCGAACAATATATAGATATCTTTGCTAATAGGCTAAAAGTATCCTTAAAGTCGATGCCAGCCTGTTGTTTGTATCCTTTAGCAACGAGGTGAGCCTTGGATCTATCAAGGCTCCCATTATCTTTTAGCCTTTATAGACCCATTTACATGCAATGGTATGCTCATCAAGTTCTTTAGTCATTGCTTTCTGCCAATGTTCATGCTGACTGCTTGATGATAAAATTGAGGTTTGAATATCTTTTCTACTTTAGCTATGAGATTTGGATAGGGTGAGGCTTAATCTATGGTGACTTATATATATGGTTGGAGATTGGATGTTGCTGGCTATTTGTGAGGTGGATATAGTATCTAAGATAGCTTCAAGGGGGGAATGGATCCTCTCCATTATATTTTTTTCTCTCAAGTGTTGTAAAGCGTAACAATTGAGAGAAGATGTTGAATGGTACAAGATTAAACTTGACGAACAATTGAGAAATAAAAAAATAGAGGATTCATTCCCGCTTCTTGGAGGGTTATGAGGTTGGGTAAGGTGGGTGATGATGTTTCTAAGATAGCTTGACAAGTGTCAAGTTCAGATGTGGTTTAATTTCTAGTGTGAGGAATTGAGTGGAATTAGGGTTAGTTTAAGGAGGTATAGAGCAAAGTCATGAAATATATCCGGTTGTAGTTGGGTACTTTTGGTAAAAGGGAAAATGGCCTCATGGAAGGTAACATCTCTTGAGATAAATGAACATTTTTATCTTTAGATTATATAATTTGTTTTGTTGGACAAGTCTACAATGAACCTAGTATATCATGAACCATTTGGAATATTCCTAAATGAATGGTTAAGATTTAATAAATAATAATAATTATAAAATACAGAAGAAAATCTCAACCACTCATTTGAAAATATTCTACTTGGTTCATGATAAACCATGTCCATCTTAAAAAATTTCTTGTTGTGGCTATCCCACAAATAAGGAAGGATTTGCTCCGACATACCTTATTTCTTCCTCCAGAGTTGGTTGCTCCATAAGACAAGCATCCAAAGACCTTAAAGTCTATCATATGCAGGTTGTTTGTGGAACAATGCCTCAAAAGAGGATCTGAATTTCAGCAATTTACTAGACATTTTATTTATGAGAAATACTACAGTATTGATCCACTCTCTCCGTAGACAATTTACTAGGCATTCTATTAATAAAATAAATCTCACCCACTAAACATGCATCCTTCATTCTATCTTCCCATTATGCACAAATGTTTTTGGATTCAGTATTCACTTCCAACCTCAATTCTAATGAGTTACTTGTTTATTTTCATCCTATATTTTCCTTATTTTATACTAGTAAAAAAATCCCTTCAAGTAAACATAAACGTTAATATTTGCTTGATCTTGATCCAACTATCAATTAACCTTCATTTATTCTTAATTAAGTTTAAAACATTAAGAGGATTAAGATTTACTTCATATATGGCTAAATAGTATGTACCCAAATAATCCACTGCAGGATATTTCCAATATTGGAACCCTGTAGTGTTGTTTATTGTTCCCTCTTTTTCTTTTGAGTTTTACTGAATATATTACTTGAGTTTAGATTTTTTATTTTCATTTTATAATTTTTTTAAGCTAACACATGTATATATTAATAGTTGTATTAGGTGGAATGCAATTCAAGTAAATGAAGTTAGAAACAAGAAGAGGATACCCAGATGGCGAAGACGTTGATGAAGAGGAAGAAATCTTGTCCAATTGACTTGTTTTATGTTGTATCTTTTTCTAAAAACAAAATTCTAAAAAAGTTAAAAATTTAAAATAAAAAAAAGAGCATGTGTAGTGTGGTTATAAGAATATAAGTTATCCTAAAAAGAAAAGGAAGAAAAAAAGAGTGCAAGTGTGGTGTGGTTATAAGTAATAAAAAAAGGAAAAGAGAGTGCATGTCTGTGGCTTGACCATAATTTAAAAAATTAAAAAATTAAAAAAAATTGTACATGCGTGGTGTGGTTATAAGTTTAAAAAGAAAAAAAAAATCAGGAGACTAAAAAAGGGTGAAGATGATCTATGTTAGTGTAGCTTTACATGTGTATGATGTATAGACAACGGATAATGGATGATAACAGTCCATTAAACTGTATTTGCTTATGATTTATTATTCATTGTTTTAGGTACTTTCTTTTTTGGAGGAAAAGAAAAAAAAAACTTTGTATTTTGTTGATGTCAATAATTTCATATTATCAGAATATTTTATGTGTAAATCCGCACGAGTGTTATTAAGTTTTACCATTTTCTTATTTTATTATGGTGTTTTTTATATATAAATTGTTGATTTTTAATCTTAAGTATCACAGCACACGTACATACTCACCTACACTATTATGGGTTTTATATATATTCTCATCGAGGATTAGAATCTGGGTGTAGTTCGATGGGAGGCAAATAATATTATCAGTTGATCTAAGGTTCAACTGTGATTTTTTCCCCCTAGAAATTTGATGTAGAAACTAGTTCTTCAAAGTATCAAACAACTTCACTATTCCAAACGATACAATTAAAGTGGAGGATGCTAGTTTTTGCTACGTACTTCATAGGATATCACTTTATTCCTATATGAATATCACTTCATATTTAACCTAATTAAAAGCATACTTTGGAATTAGGATTATCTAAACACTACCTTTCTAATATCTATTTTTGGAGTTTGTGCCGTTATTCTCTTGGGTGCTATTCTGATTTTATATCTTCATTTACCTACCAAATAATAAACTTGCTTCTCACTTTTTTATATACCACGCTCAATAAATCTAGATCTAAGAGTATATTTAGTTAATTAAGAAGAAAAATGAGAAAAAAAAAGTTACGAACGAGTTTGATATGTAAATTTACTATTTACATGTAAAGATTGTTTAAAAAAATTTGTACTCAATTTTAATTTAATCGCCCCCAACAGACATACTCTAAACCCTATATTCTTGAGACCCTAAACCCTAAAATAATGAAATTAAAACCCATATTGTTATACTTTAGTTGGTTTTTTTTTGTCAAATTCTGCTGCATTGAATCAGAATTTGTTGAGTGAACTGAAGTTGCAGTTTGAGCTAGAGAGTAATCAGAAAATGGATTTCACTTATCAAGAAAGCAAGTGATTTTATTCTCTACATGCAACTCTTGTAAATTTCATTAGATAGAACCTGAAAAATAGATCAAAATTAATTATCGTTTAAATTTTATGGCAAAAGCCTTAAGAAATTAATCAGAGCATAATTATCATTGTTAGAAAATAAACACAAATATGTAAACCATGATTGCTTGTATGCAAAGGTTATGTTTTAGGTTTTGATGAATGACAACCAACAAAAGATTTGAGGAACTATCTTTGAAAGCAAAAACAACGACAAGACGAAGAAGACAAAGTCCACAAAAGATTGAAGAAGGTTTAGAACGATAGGACTTAGTTTTTAATCTTGTCAAGAACCAAAGAGCATATCTCTCTCAAACACACACAAAACATCTTTAAAAACATGTCAACATATTCAAAAATGTTTTGGATCAAAAGGTTTTACTAAAACCCTAGCCGAAAAGCTTTCGAAACATGTTTTGCATGAAAAACCATGCAAATAATCGATTCTTTAGGTACAAGAATCGATTCTTTATGAAAGAAACAAAGTTCCTTTTTCATGAAGCTCTGGAGAATCGATTCTTGGGTGAAAGAATCGATTCTTCCA
>JASCZI010151561.1:0-18725 GCA_036250425.1 Stylosanthes scabra | reverse complement strand
CTGGCTTAGGGGCTGCTCTGCTTCTCTTATAGAAGACTCTATTCTTAGATGTGAACTATTCGCAATATGGAGAGGACTTGTGCTAGCTTGGGAGAATGACTATAGACAGGTTATTTGTGAAACAGATAGTTTGGAGGCATACTTGATTACACAGAGCAGTAATATGGTCATGAACCAAGATACCAGAGACTTTCAAGCGAAGATTATTGAAATTTTGCATTGGGATTGGACTGCTAGAATCCAACTCACTCAAAGGAAAGCAAATTCAGTGGCTGACAAAATAGCGAAAGAAGCTGCGATGTCGCAACATGATTATGTAGAGTGGCTTGATCCTCAACCATCTCTTGTTTCTCTACTTAGGATGGACTGTCCTGTTCCTCCTTAGGTCTTGTTCTTTGTATTGTTAGACACCAAAAAAAAATTAATTTTTAAATTTATTATTTTAAAAGTTATGATTTAAACAAATAAATGATTAGATGACACTGTGAGTAGTACATTAAAATTAAATTAGTTTTAATTTATTATCTACTTTTTTAATTTGTAAATACTTAATGAAATTTAATACAATAATTCTATGTGAACAAGTGGTTTTGGCCAATCAAGTGCAACTAAGTGATTTATTTGTATGCTAAATAGAAGACTATTTCGGTGTCAAATAGAATTTTATTTATGTGTACTTTTTTATACTATTTGACACCTAAATAATATTTTATTTAGCATATAAATAAACCACTTGGTTGTACTTGGTTGGCCAAAACTACTTGTTCAAATAGCATTACTCAATTTAATATTATATATTAATAAAAAAGTAGTCTGTAGTCCTAATTTTTTTATCTGCTTCATATCTCTAAAGAAGATTGACATATACTTTATATATCTAGCATAACACATCAACTGATTATTATACTTAAGGAAGATTATTAATTTGGTTAAGATTCCAATTCAATTATTTAAGAGTTCATGCTGTGCTGTGAATTAATAAGTAAAAAGGAAACAAGAATAATAGCTAAACCAATAATAATTTTCTTAAGGGATATATATATGGACCAACTTCAAGACCACCTGCCCAATATATTCCACCAGCAAAAATTAAAGCAGTTGAAGTATAATCAAATCTAATAATAACAAGATATATCTGCTTTCAATTGTAAATCAAAGATTAAATCTTCAAATCACATTGTTACTTTGTACTGGCAATTATATTCCTATAGTTTAACAAAATACTAAAACAGAAACTGAAATAATAAAACAATAGTAGAAGAACTTGTGAATTAAAAAAAGAATTGCGCCGTCTCGTCCACTATGAATACCCTAGGGCATTCAAATCTACCAATTAAGAAACCTAGGGCACTAATAAAATCCCTAGCTATATGAACGAATCATATCATCATCATAATCATCTCCATATATATTGTACTAATGAAGTGTTAAAAAGAACCTAATTCTAATTAATCTCCTTTTGCACGCATTGCACGCGCCTTGATTAAAAGCATAGATACATACATGTGGCGGATTTATTATTAACCATGTAGTTGTACCATCATCATCATACTATTAGGGTTACGCTAGCTAGCTGCTGTTGGATGCTTCAAAACATTGTAGAAGAAAATTAAAGTATATATACTTTCTTCCTAATATGCTCTCTTAGTAGTGCTTTTTTAAGTTATATAATATAGGAGTATAATTATAAGTTGATCACATAATTATTGATTGTATGTTTGGATCTCATCATCATATAGGTAGGAGCAATGGCCGCAAATCGAATCATGCTTTAATACAAATAAAGGTTGTGTGTTACATACATATATAACATACTGCTCTTCTTTTCTTTTTGCTGTTTTTGGGAGGCGTCGTGGTTCATGCTTACAAACCTTCTTTTCTACACAAACGGCGACGATAGTTGTCCAGCATATGCACAATGCAAATAAAGTGTGATAAAAGAGGAAAATTTCCAAATATAATATATGATTTGATTTGATATCAGAGGATACCAAGTGGTACGGTTAACATGCGTTTCAGACTTGCACCATCATAATCACCATCATAATCATAATCTATACCTTATTATAAACAAATACAATTAGGCTAGTTTGATCTGATTTTGGTCTAAAACGATTATTATGAGGAATTACTTTAAGTTATTCTTTTTAAGAATTCTTTAATAACTAAATTATAGTTTGTATATGTTTAACTTTTTGTTGTATTATATAAAAAATAGTTAATATAAATACGTCTCTCGATGTGTTGATGAGTAAGTATTTTTTTTCTTCATTAAATTATTTACCAGAATGAAAGTCTAATAATTAATTTCTCGTATTATAAAGATAAAGTGGGCAACCCTCTTAAACAAGCAAATTTTATTCTCATCCTTTAAGAATAATAAAATCCAAAAGAAATGGCTAAATAACACATTAGTTGATTAATAAGTAACTAAGTATAGCTAATAATCTAGCAAGCATGTATATAATTAGAACATTGTTACATATCTAACAAAATTTATTTTCTTAATCAATATTTAGTCAATATTCATTCTAAACTTAAATTCTAATACTTTGGTCAATAAAATTTTTTTAAATATCCTTCAATCTAATAGGTCAAAAATTAATTGACGATTGATTAGAGTTTCATTTAAGGATTTACAATTAACTACTAAGTTGCTGCATAAAGTGTGATACAAACATTTAACATTTTTTTTTTTTTATGAATTGAACAACCCTCAATTCTAAATACACAATACATCCACCCATCACACACTTCTCTTCGTGGGTTTTGAACCCCTATGATGTAGCACACTTGTTTTTTTTTTTTTTCGAATGAATTGGACAACAGTCTTTAATCACAGGCATTACATCACAAACACACATAACATTTTGAGTTCCTATATAAATTCATTGCTTTGCTTCCAACAAGTTTCGAACCGGGTGCTAATTACTTCATCTTTTGTGGGGCAATTTTTTTTAATCCCTTTTCTGGATTTTTTTTTTAATTTCCCAAGGTATTCTTTTTTTTACTTTAATTTTTGGGTCTTGGATTCATTTTATCCTAAATCAGTCTATATGGGTCAAGTCCAGTTTGATAGGGCCCACTCTGTCAGTCCACTAATGAGTAATGACAAGAAAATTCAATTGGGCTAAGCCCAATCCGACAAGCCCCGTTTACGGCGAAGGTTTCTTCTCCATGATCGTCTTCTTCGTCTCACACTCAAGTCTGAACTGAGCAGCCTCCAAAACCCTAACAAAAATGCCGCCATTACACTCTCTGCAACTTCGGAGGCTCCTCCTTCGATCCATCCCTTCTTCTTCTTCACTACCATTCCTTTCATCTTCTTCACTCAAATCGCTTCCTCATTTCCTTACACAACAACACTCTTCCAATCCAAACCCACCCGCAAACCCCTTCGCTCCACCATCATTCTTCGTGGCCAGAAACTTCTCCTCAAACGCGACCCAAACACGACCCGAAGATCCGGATCCGATAGCCCAATCCATCTCGTCGGAGCTCACCAAGGACGCTGACTCGGATCCTCTCTCCTTCTCGCAGCGCCTCCAGCTCAGCTTCTCTCACATCACACCAACCGGAAATCTCGTCCTCCAAACCCTAAACATCTCCCCCGAAGCTTCACGTGCCGCCGTGCTAGGGTTCCATCGATGGCTCATCTCAAACCCTAAATTCGACCACACCGACGAAACCGTCTCCTACTTCGTCGACTACCTCGGCCGCAAGAAGGATTTCAAGGCCACGCATGACGTTCTCTCCTCCGCCATCGAAGGCGGCACCGTTTTGGGGCCTAAAACCCTAATTTCGGCGATCGATCGGCTCGTTCGCGCGGGCCGGGCCACCCACGCGGTCCAATTTTTCGACCGGATGGAAAAGGACTACGGATTAAAGCGCGATCGCGAGTCGCTAAACGTCATCGTTTCGAAGCTGTGCCAGAAAGGTTTCGCGAGCTACGCAGAGAAGATGGCGAAGAATCTAGCTAAGGAGTTCTTCCCCGACGAAGGCATGTGTGATATGCTGATTCGAGGCTGGTGTGTGAAGGGGAAGCTCGAGGAAGCTGAGAGGCTTGCCGGAGAGATGTACAGAGGAGGGTTCGAGCTCGGCGTGGATGCCTTCAACGCAATGCTGGACTGCGTATGCAAGCTCTGCCGCGAGAAGGATCCGTTTCGGTTTCATTCGGAAGCAGAGAGGATTCTGGTGGAGATGGAGTCCTGTGGTGTTCCAAGGAATGTGGAAACATTCAATGTGTTGATTAGTAATCTTTGTAAGATGAGGAAAACTGAGGAGGCTATTCAATTGTTCAATACCATGGGGTCCTACTTGTGTTCGCCGAATGAGACGACGTTTCTTGTGCTGATCAGGAGTCTGTATCAGGCTGCAAGGTTGCAAGAGGGTGATGAGATGATTGATAGGATGAAATCTTCGGGGTTTGGCGCTGCGCTCGATAAGAAGGCATACTATGAGTTCTTGAAGATTTTGTGTGGGATTGAGAGGGTTGATCATGCTTTGAGTGTGTTTGGGATGATGAAGGCTGATGGGTGTGAGCCAGGGGTTAGGACTTATGACTTGTTGATGGGGAAATTGGGTTCCATGAACCGTGTCGATAAGGCGAATGCTCTGTACAATGAGGCCAAGAAGAGGGGTGTGCCTGTGGTGGCTAAGGAGTATGTTGTTGATCCGTGGTATGCGAAGAAGGCTAAGGCGTTGAAGGACGAGAGGAAGAAGAAGAAGAATAAGGAGAAGAAGAGGGAGACTCTGCCTGAGAAGATGGCTAGGAAGAGGAGAAAGCTGAAACAGATAAGGTTGAGTTTTGTGAAGAAGCCTAAACGAAGGATGGGTAGAGCTTAAAAACATTTCTTTGCTTTTTTTTTTCCCCTTTTGTATTCTTAGTGCAACATTTTGGGTTCTCCAAAGATTTTGGAATAGATTTTCCCGATTGTAACCATTGTTTTTCATTGTCTCGTGGTTAGTTTTTATACTCTGTTAACATGTTTTGAAAATAAAATCTTGTTCTGGAATTGGTTTCTTTGTTGAAATTTTGTGCTATTTTTTGTGCTTATTGGTTTCATTGTCTAGTGCCCTGTTCTTCAGTTTCCTGTTTTCAAGTTCCCTTTGCAAAATTCTAGACCAATAACCACAATGATGATTAATCATTGTTAAATTTATATGAACCAAACTTGTTTTTTCTTTATCCATATAATTGTTCTTTTAGTGCTTGGTATATCATTATTTTTTGCTTGCCACAGAGATAAAGTCATTAATTAAAGTTGTAATTCATATATATGACTTAACTCTTCAGCAAAGTTCATCTCAAATCTCAAGTGTTAGATACTTTAAAACAATGCAGAATGATACTGTAATTTGTGATTGATACAAGTGGTGTCACAATCACAAGTATATATATCAGATCACTTGTTCATTAAATATAATAACACTTGGTCCTCCTCAACTCAATAATCTTAAGCTTCAAGCTTCAAATCCATAATGAAAAGATTAACTTTTGCAAGTAGTTAATTACGTTATACGCAGTGATAATGTTGGTGTATAAAGAAGAAGTTGGGGGTGTGATGAACTGTGTGGACCCATTGTCATTGGGAGAAGGCGCTGCTTTTTTTAGTTTTTTAAAACTATGAGCAAGATGCCAATTTTGACCTTGAATTGTGAGATATTAAATATTTAACAGTAGCGTTACGACAAAACGTGGGTTAAAACGAAGAACAAACATGCTCTTAGAGTGGTGACCAAGATATGGGTGACATTCCAACTTATTCTATGGTGGTGTTGATTGAGCCACACGCGCAGTTTGCTGTCTCCTTCTCCATATCACATGATCCTTCTCTGTCTCATTATGTGTCATCCTTCCAATGTTATCCCTAAATCAATACAAGACCAAGAAACAAAAAAGAAAAATGTTAACAAGAAAATTAAAAAAAAAAAAAACTTTCATGTAAACATTTCTCAAGAATGAGTTAATGTCACCATCTAAAATGAACTTTCCGTGAGAAAGTTATGTGACCTTTTTCCCCTCAAAAAATATGATAATGTGACTGACAAGGGTATTATTGATATTTGACATCTGAAAAGCTATTTTTCATATAAATATATTAGACCTTAGAAGAGTGCAACAATAATAAATAGAATTGCAGAATGCAGTGCGTTCCATCACCTTTGTTGAACTCCAACATCAAAAAGCTCAAAAGTATAGATTTTTTAAGCTTCTACAGATCCTGAGAGCAAGGAAAGACAAGTGTCTGAACCAAGAAATGGAGCTTCTTTGGTTACCAACCAGAACCAGTGGATCTGTTGTAGCAACCTTACTCCTGTTACTGTTCTCTTGCACCATATTCACTTCCACAGGTACTGCTTTCAACGCTCTTACTTCATCTTTGAAATGTTGATGTTCTCACACTTCAATGTTACTGTTTTTACTTCCCATTTTCCACTTTTTCACAAACCCAGTGCACTTTTTAAGCATGCTGAGTAGTTGAGCTTAGCACCTTTTGAATGAAGAGGGAAAAATGAAAGAATCAAGGGCATGGCTACTTGTCTCTTAACTTTTCTTGCTTCAATCATGCTTTGAATTTAAGTATTTAAGCCTGTTGTTTCTTGTTAATGTGCAGAAGCTTATGATTCACTTGATCCAACTGCCAATATAACAATCAAATGGGATATCATAACTTGGACTGGAGATGGCTATGTAGTAAGTCATCACTTGTCTTAATCTCAGAAATTGCTAATATACTTCTCTATTTGGAATGATGAAGGACCCAAAATGTTGTTACTTTTTTCTGATTTGGTTGAATACTAATGTTAATACAGGCTGTTGTTACAATGTACAACTTTCAACAATATCGCCATATCCAAGCACCTGGATGGACCTTAGGGTGGACATGGGCTAAAAGGGAAGTAATTTGGAACATGCTTGGGGGCCAAACCACAGAACAAGGGGATTGTTCAAGGTTCAAAGGAAGCATCCCGCATTGCTGCAAGAAAGATCCATCTGTAGTGGATTTACTGCCAGGAGCACCTTACAATCAGCAGGTAGCGAATTGCTGCAAAGGCGGCGTCTTGAATGCTTGGGCTCAGGACCCTGAAACTGCTGTTGCTTCGTTCCAGCTCATTGTCGGTTCGGCTGGAACAACTAACAAAACGGTTAGAGTGCCTAAAAATTTCACCTTGAAAGCACCCGGTCCGGGTTATACTTGTGGCCCTGCAAAGATTGTGAGGCCAACAAAATTTAGTACTAATGACAAGAGGAGAACCACTCAGGCCATGAGTAAGTTTCTTGAAAACTTGCATTGACTTGGGAATTCTGCATATGTCTTAGAAAATTGAAGAAACTTTTCTATTCTGACTATTTGTGCAATCATTCTAGTTCTATCTTTTCCAATATTTGCATTTGTTGATGGTATATATAGCTAGCAGCAATTGCTTCTCTTTTTCTTTTTAGCATTGTTTATAAGAATTTTGTGTATGAATACCAGGTTTTTTATGTTCTTTGTGTTGCAGTGACTTGGAATGTTACCTGCACATATTCTCAATTCCTGGCTCAAAAGACTCCAACTTGCTGCGTTTCGCTCTCATCCTTCTATAATAATACAATAGTCAACTGCCCAACTTGTACCTGTGGCTGTCAAAACAAAAGAGAACCTGGAAGTTGTGTAGAGTAAGTTCATTCTCAAACTTTATTGGTTTATATATATATATACTTTCTTCTTCTGATGTATGTTTTTCGATTTGTTTTCGCAGTCCAAAGTCTCCGCATTTAGCTTCAGTTGTTTCACCACCAAGCAGAGCCTTGAATCCACCTCTAGTCCAGTGTACAAGCCATATGTGTCCGATTCGAGTGCACTGGCATGTCAAGCTTCAATACAAAGAGTACTGGAGGATCAAGATCACAGTCACAAATTTCAATTACAGAATGAACTATTCGAATTGGAACCTTGTTGTGCAGCATCCCAATTTTGACAATGTGACACAGGTTTTCAGCTTTAACTACAAGCCACTCACACCTTATGAAGGCTTAAGTAAGCTTTTATTCTTATCTCACATGATCATAGTCCTAAAGTGATCACAGTTTTCTCGAACTTATATCGAGTTCTGTGTCGGTTTTGCAGATGATACCGGTATGCTGTGGGGTGTGAAGTTCTACAATGATTTGTTGGTATCAGCTGGAGCAATTGGGAATGTGCAATCAGAACTGTTATTTAGGAAAGACAAATCAAGCTTCACATTTGATAAAGGATGGGCATTCCCAAGAAGGATCTATTTCAATGGAGACAACTGTGTGATGCCACCTCCAGATGCATACCCTTGGCTACCAAATGCAAGTTCAAGACTAGTTCTCTCTTTGCTAGGTGCTCTCACTGGGATTCTGGCTTCTTTTCTAGTTTTGTAATTTACTTAGCCATTGAATGTTAATGGTGATGGTGAGATAGGTGCATAGCCATAGTGCTTGCCACAAGAATTTTGTGCAGTTATTTTGCTTGGGGGGTTATTTATGTGCTAGCTGCACCTATGTTTGCTTATTTATTATGTTATTTTTGAAGAATGCTTAGTATTTATGTTAACATGTAATCTATATATGTTAATCAATGAAGCCATTTTTCTTTTGGTAAAATCAATGAAGCCATTTTTTTTCTTATGGTATCCCTAGCCCGACAGACCAAAGATTAATCCACCGCGGATCGGAGCTTCATTTAAGAGTTTGCTACCGGTTAATGGGTTGCTGCATGCATAAGGCGTGGGATTCAAACTTTCCACAGTTAGTGAGCTAACCACCAGTTATCAATGAAGCCATTTACCTCAAACGGGTTGTGCTTCTGCTATGGGGCTTGGCCTTTTGTTTTTGGTCATAGGGGCTTGGGCTTTGTCTCTTTGTTTTACGATAATAATTGGGCCATATAAACTGATACATGGGCCATAGAAACCGATATATCATATATGGTATCTAGTTTGTCTCTAGCTATCTCTTTGCTTCTTTTTTTCTATTCTTTTCGGCCTAGGGTCTGTTTCAATACTAGGATAAAACTCAAGAGAGTTCCATGTCAAAAAAAAAAAAAAGAAAGAAAAGAAAAACCTAAGGAGAGTTAGGGTTATGTCACTTAATTGAACTACACTCTTACCAATTCATTTTTATATATGCGTCTTATTGGAAGGTTATTCAACTACGTGAATATGAGTAGTTGATGGTTCATCATCTGATATCTTAATAAAGAGGGTAGGAATCTTTCAACCAAGGAAAATATCTTGTAGCCAAGTAGTTTATCCTTCATAGATGATATCCCCCATGTATTAACATAATAAGATAAGATTAGCATAAATACCTAAAACACAATAAAATTGAGTTATAGAGTTCAAAGTTAAACCATATTACACACAGTTTGGGTGGAGGCTATTGTCATTCTGATATAGCAAAGTGTAACCTACACACAAGGCTACATTTATTTTACTTGAGAACTTATACTATTCGGAAAGTGACAATTCACATAAATAATAGTACTATAGGAAGGACGTGAACTCATTAATAAAGAAAGAAAAACGATGCAAGTTTTCAATAAATGTATTAAATGGAGATTGTGGATCCAATGAGTAAGAGGCAATGAGCAGCACCATCAACGGGGCCAAGTGTCACACTCCAGATAAATGTTGGACTCACACTTCTAGTTTTGTTTTCTTCGAAAGAGAGATCCACCGGAGACTTAAAAGACTTTGAATATTGAATTGTTTTGTTACTAAAATTCCACGCTTTTGAAAGGGTCGCCTAACTCTCTTCATTCCGTCCATCACGCACTCACATTATTAGATCTACGCACCTCCTTCGTCCTTCCTGCCAAACATGTCCATCACTTTTTCTTTTTCTATATTACTTTTTTTTTAATATTAAAAATGACTTGTTGTATGTAATAAATCAATTAATAAATTTTGAGAAATGCTTAATTAACAATATATATTTTGTATTTTAACTTATTTTTTATACACGTAAATAATTTAGTATTACAGGAAAAGGTGCTAAAAGCCCTAAACAAACTCTTTTATATATTTAAACACACCTACTAAGGAAACGAATTATGACTTAAAAGTAAGATTATTTTCTGGCGGAATTCCATATTATGTATGTTACAGTCTTACAGACGAAATGTTATAACAACTAACGAGGTTTGAACCAAGACTGTTGTAAAATATGAGTGGAGTTTCAACTATATAATAAATCGTTTTTGTTGCTACTCTTGTGTTTGTATTGCTAATTGAGTGGTGTGATTTTGCCAACTTTTTCAGTTGGATTGTTTCTTAATTTAGTTTTATTTAATGGTAAGTTCAATCCAAGTGGACGTAACGTATCGGTTTAGGCAGCGTCATTGACTCATTGCTCAACAAGGCAACAAACCTAATTGCATGGGAAAGAGTAAACATGATTTTTTTTTATTTTTATTTTTTTATGGGAGAGTAAACAGAAAATTTATCTAATGAGCTACTGCCAAATGAGACACCGACAAATTTAGAACTTTGGGGTGAGTTTTGATTTGTATTTGTACTTTTTATTTTTATTGTTAGTATTTTTTAATTTTAAGATTTTATTAAAAAATAGAAATGATTTTTTATTAAATGAAATAATAATAAAAATTTTCTGGAGTTATTTTCTTATCAATGGAAAAATATTTGACTAACATAGTTGCTCATTTATTTATTTTTCATTATATGTTTTTAAATTAAAATTTAGGATGAAAAGTTATTCGATACAGATCTAAATTCATATGGATATAAAAGATTTTTTTACAATATAAATTTTATACTTTATATCTCAAAAAAATTAAAGTAATATACAGATGTGAATCTATATATTTTTCTAATAAAACCTATATTTTTATCATTTATATCTGTATAGTATAGACTATTATTTAAGGTTACTGATATGGTACGACATAAATAATTTGTAGGTTCGGGACACGTGGCTGTTGTGAATTTCTTTGTTCCAAGGCCTTCATACTAGAAAAGGGTGAGGATGCCGACTCCAACGTTTAAGTAAGTAGCCATCAAAGAAAACTCAAATTAGGTTTAGAATGAGATATATACCTTTACTTTAAGGGGTGTTATCTCCTGACGATTTCAATTTTAATGAGATACAATCTCTATTTTTATTATATTAGATAACAATGAGAAAAAAAATTTTAAGTAAAATAAACTTAATTAATATATGTTTTATAAATAAAAATTATTATTGTCACCAAAAAAATAAAATTATTATCAACATAAAATTTCAATTTTAATAAAATATATTAAAAAAATTTTGGAAAAAAGGAAATTGGCTAAAAACCAAAGTCGACGAGATCTCTAAAGAGAGAGACAGAGTCACGCGAGGATCCGCGTAAAGGCATTAACACGTGTCCACTAAACCCAGCTGTTCCCTTTTTTTCAAATACAAAAACCCCTCAAACCCCCCTCTCTTTCTTCCTCACTTCCTCACACACTCTTCTCCCTCTCTCGGATCTGAAATCTGAAATTGAAACTGAGATTCAACTCAACAATGGCGTCTTCAGTGTCACCGACACCGCTTCTGAAGGACGAACTTGACATCGTCATCCCAACCATCAGGAACCTCGACTTCCTTGAGATGTGGCGCCCTTTCTTCCAACCCTACCACCTCATCATCGTCCAAGACGGTGATCCTTCCAAGAAGATCAACGTCCCTGAGGGTTTCGATTACGAGCTTTACAATCGCAACGACATCAACCGCATCTTAGGCCCTAAGGCCTCCTGCATCTCCTTCAAGGACTCCGCTTGCCGCTGCTTCGGTTACATGGTTTCCAAGAAGAAGTACATCTACACCATCGATGATGATTGCTTCGTACGTAAATCCTCTCTTCTCTCTTCAATTTTCGTTTTCAAATCTTCGCTTTTGTTACTCAATTCTCCAGATCTGGCTCCATCACCTCCAATTGTTGCGCTGTTTTGAACTTTGAAGTGATTTAGTTTTTATATGTATGTGAATTTTCTTGATTATTGTTTAGTATTTTTGTTTTTTTTTTTAAATTCTTGATTTATGCTTTTGGTATTTTGAGTTGCATGGAGTGGATCGGTGAAGACGTGTTGGTCAAGGATCTGTCAAAAAAGTTTGACTTTGATGTTGTCACTCGTTGAGATCTGTGATCTGTATAGATAGAGGTCTGTGATTAAGATCAATGTGTTGATGTTGATTTTGGTTTTGGTTTTGGTTTTCAGGTTGCAAAGGATCCATCTGGGAAAGAAATCAATGCCCTGCAGCAGCACATTAAGAATCTTCTGAGTCCCTCAACACCATACTTCTTCAACACTCTCTACGATCCGTATGCAGAAGGCGCTGATTTCGTTCGTGGATATCCCTTTAGCCTCCGAGAGGGTGCCCCCACCGCCGTTTCTCATGGCCTCTGGCTCAACATCCCTGATTATGATGCCCCAACTCAACTTGTCAAGCCTCGCGAAAGGAACACTAGGTGTGTGTTTGTTTGTATATTACCATGATGAGAGTAGCAAAGCTTGTTGTGTTCATTTTTGTGTTTGTTTTGTTCACAACATTGATCATATTCTCTATTACATTTACAGGTATGTGGATGCAGTTTTGACAATTCCAAAGGGAACCCTCTTTCCCATGTGTGGTATGAACTTGGCATTCGACCGTGAGTTGATTGGTCCTGCAATGTACTTTGGTCTTATGGGTGATGGACAACCCATTGGACGCTACGATGATATGTGGGCTGGTTGGTGCACCAAGGTATACACTTATTTCATCATCTTATTCTTAGTTTCCTCATTCCTTAATGAATGTTACTCTATCTGTTCCTTAGGCTGTGTTTGGTAATTGTCTTTGTTTAAATTGTCCCAAACCATAGGCATGTCTACTAGTTCCCTGAGATGGTTACCAAATGTGACCATTTAGAAATTCATGAATCTTGGAATCTAGTGTACAGGGATTATGTCAAATGTTGGGCTAATTTGATTGTGTTAATGATGCAGGTTATATGTGACCATTTGGGATTGGGGGTGAAGACAGGGTTGCCCTACATTTGGCACAGCAAAGCTAGTAACCCATTTGTGAACCTCAAGAAGGAGTACAAAGGGATCTTCTGGCAAGAGGAGCTTATCCCATTCTTCCAATCAGTGTCCCTTCCAAAGGATTGCACCAGTGTGCAGAAGTGTTACATTGAACTCTCCAAACAAGTTAAGGAGAAGCTTGGAAAAGTTGATGATTACTTCAACAAGCTTGCAGATGCAATGGTCACATGGATTGAGGCTTGGGATGAACTTAACCCATCTGCTGCAAAATCTGAAGCTGCTTTGCCCAATGGTCCTGCAAAGTAAATTTTATCATTGATGTTAGCATCATCCCTCAAGATTTGGTTAGTGTTATAGTTCTGAAGCCTTTTTGCCTAGGATTTATGCGGCTACTATTATTTGGATTTTTTAGGCAGGGCAGAGGATAATTATATGGTGGCTATAGCTATTTCCATTTAACTATTTGCTTAGAAGACTAGAGTCTAGAACAATAAGTTATCAATTTTCATTCCCTTTTATTTTATTACATATAGATATTCTACTGGTTGGGATGTGTTATTATTATTTGAGTATGTTACACCTTTTATTTGATAGTGAGATTTTGGTCTTCGGAATTTCTTAGCAGAGTTGATTTATTTATGCCAATGAATGAAAAACGTTTTTTTTTTGCTTGAATTAAAAACGATGTCTTTCTTTATGAACGTGTTTGGCTGTTATTATTTTATTGAAAATCTTTTAGTAGAAAAACTATTAAAGAAATTTAATTTATTTATTATTTAACTTTTAAATGGCAGACAACTCTTGTACTTGTAGGGTAGAATTATTCTCTCAATTTTCTGAAGACAAAATTAAAAGCTCACCTTTCGATTACCGACACATCATCATGTGTATATATATATTATTGGGATTACTAGGAAATAATTGGGACGGTAATAATGTGTACCGACAGTTTATTTCTTTTCATTTTTCCAAACGATAACAATGTACAGTGTTCTCACTTCTCACCTTCATATATGCACACACAGAAAAGAAACCTTTTCCTTCATAAAAATAGTATAGAGATCCTCTTACAAATGGTAGAAAAAAATATTCGAAAATTATATATTCTCTATGTTTAATTATATACTGAGAGTGAACGCATTCTTTGATTGAATTTAAGATTAACAAGTAAAGAATCGAAATGGTACTTGAATAATATATTTGCTTATATGGTTATTATTATGATGCTAAGAAAAAAATATGAGAAGAAAGATGGAGAGATGTAATGTTTCAGGAAAAAAGAAAAAAAGCTGATAAGAAATGGGATTTAGGATTATAAATATACGGAGGGACTAAATAATTAACGCATGTAAATACAACCTATTTTGGTGATTGGTGTATTTTATTGTAATGTACCTGATTTTACACATAAAATTGAGATGAGTCAAGTGTTATAAATCTATCTAAAGTTGTAGGTATAAAAGATACATATCTAATATTTAGTTTGTTCTGATTTAAAATTTTTATGCATATGAATTTCTCTTTTACACTATTTTTTAATCAAATTTTTTTCTTTTAGATTATCATTCATATATTATTGATAAAAAAAAAATAGTTTTTTAATTGACATGACAATATATAATTTGCTACACAAAATTATTTTCACACGAAGAAGATACGTACGTAGGCAAAAGAAGAAATTATTAATTGAGATAATAATATACAAACAACCAGAATTTAATTTTTGGTCAAGGCAAAAATGCAAAAGTATAATTTTTTAAAACCTTATTTTAATAAAATACATTAAAAAAAACTTTTGGAATTGACTAAACCAAAATAAAAAATTTCAAATACAAAAAACCCACCGCAAACCCCCTCCATGTTCACACACACTTCTCTTCTCTCTTCTCTCTTCTCTAGCTCTCCATCTCCGATCACAAACTCAACTCAACAATGGCGTCTTCAATGTCGCTGACGCCACTCCTGAAGGATGAAGTGGACATTGTGATCCCAACCATCAGGAACCTGGACTTCCTCGAGATGTGGCGCCCCTTCTTCCAGCCCTACCACCTCATCATCATCCAAGACGGTGATCCTTCCAAGAAGATCAACGTCCCTGAGGGTTTCGATTACGAGCTTTACAACCGCAACGACATCAACCGCATCTTGGGCCCTAAGGCCTCCTGCATCTACTTCAAGGACGGTGCTAGCCGCTGCTTCGGTTTTCTCATTTCCAAGAAGAAGTACATTTACACCATCGATGATGATTGCTTCGTACGTAACTTCTCTATTCTCATCTCTCTTCATTTTCCCTTTTCATCATGCTTTTGAAATTTTCACTTGCATGAAACACCCACCTCTCTAAATGCATTGATTTCTAAATACTTTGTATTTGGCTCTCAAAATTTTCTCGACTTATTTGTATATTCCACCATCTTAATTTAAAATTTAAGAGTGATTAAAGTATTACTTTTTTTTTCCTAAAGTAATTAACCATTTTAGAGTAGTTTAGTCCGATTGATTTTGGGTTTCAGGTTGCAAAGGATCCATCTGAGAAAGAAATCAACGCCGTGCAGCAGCACATTAAGAATTTTCTGAGTCCGTCAACGCCATACTTGTTCAACACACTCTATGATCCGTATGCAGAAGGGGCTGATTTCGTTCGTGGATATCCCTTTAGCCTCCGAGAGGGTGTCCCTACG
The DNA here is from genome assembly GCA_036250425.1 of Stylosanthes scabra. Lineage (NCBI taxonomy): Eukaryota > Viridiplantae > Streptophyta > Magnoliopsida > Fabales > Fabaceae > Stylosanthes > Stylosanthes scabra. The sequence goes on along the minus strand of JASCZI010151561.1, from coordinate 3,018 downwards.
GCGGTTTCTCATGGCCTCTGGCTTAACATTCCTGATTATGATGCCCCAACTTAGCTTGTGAAACCTCTGGAAAGGAACACTAGGTGTGTTATGAGTATGATGAGAGTAGTGATGCTTCTTGTGTTCATTATTTTTGTTCATCTTTTTTGATGCATGCATATATATACAGGTATGTGGATCGATGCAGTTATGACAATTCCAAAGGGAAGCCTGTTTCCGATGTGTGCTATGAATTTGGCATTTGATCGGGAGTTGATTGGTCCTGCAATGTACTTTGGTCTCATGGGTGAAGGACAACCAATTGGACGCTACGATGATATGTGGGCTGGTTGGTGCACCAAGGTATACACTTACTTCATATTTCATCATCTTAGCCTTTATTTCCTCTCATTCCTTATTGAATTGAATGTTACTATTTATGTTCCTTTAGCCTCGTTTGCTAAGTATCTTCATACAATTTTTTTCCGCAAAGCCAATGCCCACTTTGTTAATGCTTAATGCTGTGCTTCTTAAAAAAGTTGCTGAATTTTTGGTTCTTAAAAATTTATTCTCAGAGTTACTGAATGATTATTTAATAATATAGTTTAAAATTGGCTCTCAATAATTAAAAGCTATTCTATAAATATAATGTTTGATAAATTTATTTAATAATTATTTTTAAAGTATTAAATTATTAAAAAGGAATTTTTGTTAGTATGTCTCAATATAAAATTAAATTTAATTAATGAAAGATAAACTTAGTTTTTAATAAAATATAATGTGAATTAGTCATTTTGTATTTTTTTTATTATTTGAATAAGTGATTTTTGTTAATTAAGTCATTTATTTTTATGCTAAATAAAATATTATTTCGGTGTCAAATAGTATAATAAATAGCACTTAAATAAAGTTCTATTTGATATCGAAATAGTCTTCTATTTAACATAAAAATAAATAACTTGGTTGATTAAATTACTTGTTTAAATAATTTTTTTTAGAAGGATATTTTAGGCTCGGCAGACCTAGACTAATTAACATTACATTTTATTAGAAAATTAAATTTATTCTTCATTAATTAAATTTAATTTTATATTAAAATATACTAACAAAGCAACTAACCATTTGTATTAGGGAATATGGTTATTCATTTTGTATTTTAAACTGCGATAGTTAGCTCTAAAGAAGAAGGAAAAAAGCATATTCAATCCTATTCAATATGTGTCCAAAACTTAATTTTATGAAAATCAAAAGTAAAATAGGTGTACCGTGCAACATAGCCCAAAACAGACATTGACATGTCTAGATTTTTTTTTTTTTGGACATGTAGATGTATAGAAGTTTATGCATTTTATCCTGAAATAATTACCAAATGGACCGCTTTGAAATTCATGAATCTTGGAATATACAGTGATTAATGCCAAATTTTGGGCTAATTAGAGTGATGTTAATGATACAGGTTATATGTGACCATTTGGGATTGGGAGTGAAGACAGGGTTGCCCTACCTTTGGCACAGCAAAGCAAGCAACCCATTTGAGAACCTAAAGAAGGAGTACAAAGGGCTTTTCTGGCAAGAAGAGCTCATCCCATTCTTCCAATTAGTCTCTCTTCCAAAGGATTGCATCACTGCTCAAAAGTGCTACATTGAACTTTCCAAACAAGTTAAGGAGAAGCTTGGAAAGATTGATGATTACTTCAACAAGCTTGCTGATGCAATGGTCATATGGATTGAGGTTTGGGATGAACATAACTCAGCAGAAAGCTCTGCCTAATAGTCCTGCAAAATGAATTTTATAAGTGATTTTAGCATCATCTCTTAGGATTTGTGTGCTTGTTAGTTGAATTTTTTAGCCAAAGTTATTTTCATTTTACTAGCCATCAATAAAGAAATAAAGTTTAAGTTATGCAAAAATATTGAAAATTAAAATAAAATAAAACCCCAGTTATGGTCATTAATCCTAATAACATTTACTAATATCTTGTATTTCTTAATTTTCTCATTTTAGATATTACAAATGAGAGTGAATGCTAGTACACTTTGAAGAATAAAAAAAAAGAAGAGTACAAAGCTACTTAAATAAATTATAAATCTTAAAATTATGCACTCTAACCTATAAATTTTAAACTTTAAATTTAAGTCATTGATATGAAATATGTAGCATCCCAACTTCTAGCACGTCATGACCAATGCTAAGAGTTAGGTTGTCACGACCTCTAACCCTAGTACTCATATTATTTAATATTTTATAAGCCTGTCGTTAGTCACCGTAAAATACTAGAATGTTAATATTAACTGATAAAATAAAATATAATGAAATTCAAGCAACATTTATCATAAAAGTTGCAAATCATCACAAAGACTCAATATATATATTATATATAATACAATATAACCCACACCGGGTCTCAAATACCTATACATCAAACTAAAAAGCAGTAAAGTCTTATCCCTCGGAAACACATATACTATAGCGAGGGTTATTATAACTAAGCACACTCAAAGTAATCCAAAACGATGGCAGACATAAATATATCCAGAAGAAGCGTCGTTCAAACTGCAGATACATCTCTAACAGGCGATCGAAGAAAATCTCAGCTACTTTCTTTGTCGCAGCAACATCGGCTATATCTTCATCAGATATGATCTCGGTCTCCATCTATTAACGTAAAAATAAAAGAAAAAAGGGGATGAGAATCTAGTATTCTCAGTAGAGGTACAAATGGGTTACGCGGAACTAGCTTAAGCGTCTAAGTTTAACTACTAGCATACAAAATCAGTCACAATTAAAGAAGTATTCAATCACAATCAAAGAAGTACAAATAAATAAATTACAGATAACAAACGCACACAGAGAGCAACCACAGATAATGCATAATATGCAACCAATATGATGCATGCCTGATCCTAGTGCAGGTCATGAGCTCATGCGTCGATTCTATACCCGCGCCCGACAGATCCGATTCCCTTTTGACCGGATTGGTTCCAACACTGTGATAATAGGTGCACACAGCACAAGTTGCCGGCATGGGGGTGAGCCAT
>JASCZI010151559.1:4318-18272 GCA_036250425.1 Stylosanthes scabra | reverse complement strand
TCGAATACTAATTCTAGGGTTTCAGTTATCAAGCACAACGAATCTAGTTTAACTAAGCCCTAATTTCTTAGTAACTTAGTTTCTATTTACCTAATCAAAAGCTAATATCTTAGTCAATTAATCAAACAAATAGATGAAGACCTAATTCAGATTCTAATTCTTATGAGTCTCAAAAGTGATCCTAGATCGGATTAAATGTCACTCTATCCCAACTAGTTCTAATCCAATTTTAACCCACAGAATTATTAGTTGCATAACAATTAGCTTGACTATCTCTAGTTAGACCTAATTGATTATGTGATTCAATTTCCAGCTAGCATAAACTAATAGATCTCTCAATCTTATTAATCTGGCCCTAGACAAGTTAAGAACACCTCTCAGTGATTCTAAACTATTAAGATGAAGAATAGAAAATCAAATCATGCATAGAAGATAACTGAAAATACCTCAATGAATTAATAAACGAATGTACATAGTGACTACCTCATTGTTGGGTGAACAGAGCTCCTCACCCTTAACAATGGAGTAGTTTAGCAATTCATAATTGAAAATAAACAATAGTAGTAAAAACGAAATCTACAATCTGAGGTGCTGAGATATGCTAACTAGCTAAATTCCTAAAAATCAGCTATCAATCAAATCTAATCTAATCTTATCTTTATCTTAATCTTATCTTCATCTTAATCTTATCTTTTATCTTAACAAACTTATCAATCTTCTCTCAATCTTCAATAAATCTTCAATCAATCTTCTCTTGATTCTTCCAATTATACCCATGATTAGTGAATGGAATTGATGCCCAAAAGATCTTGGATTTGAATTGGAATTGGATAAAATGATGAATTTGAATTTGGCTTCCACGTTATACGTGTAGCTCCCACGTATAACGTGGGGCTTCTGTCAAAATCTCTCGTAGAAGCTTGAATTGCCCACGTTATACGTGGGGGAGCTCACGTATAATGTGGGCTCTCTATAAGTTTCTTCCAATCCTTGCATTCTCCCACATTGTACGTGCATGCTGCACGTACTACGTGTAGCCTCTGCCCATTTTCTTCAATTTCTCACGTTATACATGAGTGAATGACGTATAACGTGGGGTTTCTGGACTTTTCTTCATCTTCTTTGCTTCAATCTCTCTTCAAATGGTCTTCTATCACCTAAAACTCTTAGTAAATTTCTATAAAACACAAACACAACTCAAAGAACATCAAGTTTGTTTGGTTGATCAATTAATAAGTATAATTCACAAAGAATAATATGATTATGAAGAGAAATTGAGACTAAAAACAACCTAAGATGCATACGCATCAAGCACCAGGAAGCATTTGACACCATCAAAAAGTATCTCACCTCACCTCCAATCTTGACTCCGATTCGGCAAGGACAATAACTGAAACTTTACATAGCTGCATCTGAAACTACTCTCGGGAGCATATTGGCTCAGCAAGATGAAGATGGAATTGAGAGAGTAGTTTATTATCTTAGTCGATCAATGACTGATGTAGAGACTACATATAGTACAGTCGAAAAGTTGTGTTTGTCTTCGTATTTCTCTTGTACTAAACTCAAAACTTATTTAATTGGAAGGAATGTTTATGTTATTTCCAAATTTGATGTTATTAAATATATGTTTTCTTATCCAATTTTAAGAGGTCGAATCGGAAAATGGATGCTTAGCTTAATAGAATTTTCTTTATTCTATGTTCCTGGCAAGGCAGTCAAGGGGCAAGTCTTAGCTGATTTCTTAGCAGATCACCCATGTGTCGAAATCAAGCTTGAAAATCAGGTGCTCACATTTGGGGAAGTTGTAGTCGAATACCTTGAACTCCCAAAGTGGAGGATGTATTTTGATGGATCAAGGCATTGGCATGGAGTAGGAGTCAAAATTTTGTTGATATCCCCTGATGAGATTCCAACAACATTTTTGTTTCAACTACATGACCAGTGGTCAAATAATGAGGCTGAGTATGAAGCTTTAGTGATAGGCTTAGAAATTTTAAGGAAAAAGGGAGCCAGGAACATCGAAGTGATAGGAGACTCACAATTAGTGCTTCGACAATTGGCAGGGAGATACAGGGTTATAAGTAAAAATCTTCTGAAGTATTTTGCCATAGCAACTCGACTCCTTGCAGAATTTGACTCCATAATTTTAAGGCACGTGCCTCGAGAAGGGAATACGGAAGCCAACGATTTAGCCCAGATGGCATCTGGATATAAGCTTTCCCCACACCTGATAAATGAATTTGGTAAAATATGCGATACATTGCCTCCCATCATGCAAAGAGAAATCTTTTGTTCAAACTCTGCCGATCCCAATGATTGGAGAACCCCAATCATAGAATACTTGCGAAATCCCAATTCAAATCCGGATCGAAGAGTCAAGTATTGGGCTCGATAGTATGTGGTGACATCGGAAGAATTGTTTAAAAAAGGAATAGACAGGACTATGCTTCAATGTCTAAGGGCAAGTGAAGCATCAACTGCAATGACCGAAGTCCATGAAGGGATATGTGGAGCACATCAAGCCGGTCGAAAGATGAGATGGTTTCTCCTTCGACAACTAGTATTTTGGCCATCTATGCTCAAAGATTGCATAGAATTTGCCCAAAAGTGTGACCAATGCCAAAGACATGTAAACATCCAGCATGTACCTACAAATGATCTACATGCCATAGTGAAGCCATGGCCTTTCAGAGGATGGTCTCTTGACTTAATTGGAATGATCCATCCCCCGTCCTCGAAGGGTCACAAATTTATTTTAGTTGTCGTGGATTACTTTACTAAGTGGGTGGAAGTCATACCCATGAAAGAAGTCACCCAAGCCAAGATAAATGACTTCATAGAAGAATCAATTATATATAGGTATGGTATTCCCCAAACTTTGACAATAGATCAGGGTACAATGTTCACAGGATAAAGTGTTGTTGCTTATATTCAAACTAGGCATATCAAGCTACTTCATTCGACCCCCTATTATGGCCAGACTAATGGACAGGTTGAAGTTGTCAATAAAACCATCATTAATTTGATTAAGAAGCATGTAGATCGACAACCTAGGAATTGGCATAATACACTTAGCCAGGTTTAATGGGCTTATCGATGTTCTCCTAAAGAATCTACAAGCTCAGCGCCTTACGAGTTAGTTTCAGCCACAAAGCAATTTTGCCTATGGAGATTAATTTGCAAACCCTTCGAGTAGCTAAACAAAATGACTTGCCTGTTGCTCAATATTGGTCGAGTATGATAGACGAGTTAAATGATTTAGATCAAGTTTGATTGCAAGCATTAGATAAGATGGTTCGACAAAAAGAATTGTTAGCCAGAATTTACAATCAAAAGGTAAAAAGTAAACGATTCTCAATTGGTGACTTGGTGTTAAAAGTGGTGCTTCCACCAGACAGGTCAAAAGGTAAATAGGCTGCTTTATGGGAAGGCCCTTTTGAGGTAATAAAGGTTTTCAATGGCAATGCTTATGTTTTGAAAAATATCGAGAAAGCAAAAAATGTGGGTACTATAAATGGTAAGTATATCAAAAAAATACTACACTTGACCAAAAGGAAGAAAACATGTCTTAAAATAAAAAGTGTTTGAGCGTTAAACTAAACGCCTAAGAGACAACTTCAAATGGTCTCGTATCTCGTTGAGTCTCTCAACTTTATGTTCGACAGCAGCGCATGCTTCTTGTGCTTTCTTCAAGTCTGATTCTGCTAATAGAGTTGTCGAAACATTAGAGGTTCTTGCCTGCTAAAAGTGTTCTAATTTCCCAGAAAGGCTATTATTCGTAGCCCTAATGTTAAGCAAACCTGTTTTAGCGTCAGGAAGTTCATCTTTCGGGGTCTTAATCCTTAAAATCATCTTCTGTTCTGATTTTCTACCTTGCTCCAGGACTGAAGTTATTTGAGAAATAGCATCTGAATATTTGGCAAATTTGTAATGCAATACCTTGAGGTTCTCAGCAATGGAGTTGAGATCTTTCTGTCGACTTTCGAGAGATAAGATGTCAGCGGCATAAACCTTGGAAATAAAGTCTTCAAGACGATGCCCAAGGTTGGCCCCTGAAGAAGATAACTGATCTTGGAAAAGAGTAGTGGCATTGATGAAATCAGATTTAAGATCATCATTGGCCACAATAACCTCTAAAGGAAGGTCTAAGAAGCTCAAAATCTTCGTTATTACTTTTGTTTGACCAACAGAAGAAAAAGATGTTGGACCAGTCCCCATAACTTTAGGATCAACACTGGCCTCTTAAGTAGCATGGGTTTCACAACTCGAAGAAAAAACCTTACCCCCGGATGAATATACATGCCGTGCTTCCGAAAGAATTTTCCCTAAGTCAAAATCTGGATCTTCGGACTTAGGTAGGGTAAGGTCAATAGTCAATCAACCTTGGTGCAGACCTAAACACGAACCTGATCTCGTAAATGGAAGCTTTCAACTTGTCCCGACGAGGGTTGGTTAACTCTTACATCATCCCTACCCTCTTCGTCTGCATCGATGGGAGAAGCTGCCGTGTTAACAAATATGGTCTTGAGCTTCCTCGACTGAAAAAGAAACGTAAACGATAAGTCGAGGGATAGAAAAGACAATGATAATAAAGGCTAATTAGTGCTCACTCTCAAAACTCTAGTGGTGGTCAGAGCCCGAATACTGACAGATTGATCATCCATTCTTGGGAATTCATGTGAAGAAGAACCTTTAAGGAACCCCCTAATGTTTCTTTTGCTCGACTTGATTTGCTCCGAACTTGAACAGGAATGAGTTCCTTCCTCTAAACTTGCGCTCGTACTCCTGACATTTGTTGACATTTTTTCTATTGACAAAAGAGAAAAATATAAGGATCAATATGCAAGAAAAAGTTATAGTGATACCCGAGCTGTCTAAAAGCAACTCTTACCTTTGAGTTTTGCTTTAACGGAGGTACTTTCTGAAGGAAGAATCATGTTGGAAAACTCCGGGTCGATGTGGGTATATAACCCGAAAAGTATTTCGACCACCGAGAAGCGAATGCTGGTGTACAAAGATAGCACTTAGCAATCCTAGGCAAAGACCCTCGATTGAAGTGGCTTTCTATTTTAACATGATTTTGATCCAAGATCTGCTCGAGTTCGGAAATGTCTGACACTTCATGGTGAACCATTTTCTCCCCAACATTCATTGAAATGGTAGCAGACAAAGCCTGTGCAACACCGAATTAGCAAGCTACAAACTGAGGAGAATATGAATCCACCTTCCTCCTCAAAGCAACAGTCGACTCACCAGGCAGTCCCACTAGAAGTTGTTGAGCAGTTAAGATCCTCGAGCAAAAGTCATCAGAGGTGGCTTGTTCGGAAGGGTCAAAGTGAGGAAAGGAATTGACAAAGGATAAGGGATTAGGTTTTGCAATAACCGGATGAGTAATATATTCCTCACTTTCCTCGGAGGTGATACTCATAAAAAGGTTGAGAAAATATTTCAAAGCCTCTTGAAAAATCCTTTGGCCTAGACCAAGTAAGCCAAGCCAAACTAATCCCACAAGTCGAAGGTTCTTCTGCTCTATCGATGGACTCTCGAGACACCATAATGGGTTCGAAAACAACTTTTAACCAAAGATTAACCACCCAAACGGGCCCAAAAGGGTTAATTGAGTCACTACCCAATCTGATTTCGCTCACTATGATAGACAAGCTTTCATAAAGTTGAGCAAGGATGAGGCCGTCAAGGTCGACGTACTTTTTCTCATGAAGAAGGATAGCCAAGGTTAGATAATTACTTTTTTGCATAACCAAAGATTTGTTGCAGAAAACAAAAGAATTTAGCCAAACAAAAAGAAAGGATACATGTTCTAAGTCAGTGACCGGTTCTCCTTCTTTCCCCATATTATTCTGAATGAACCCAAAAGCAGTGATCCCACTATAATCGAAAGGATAGTCAGAGCCACTAATCTCAGGGCATGAAGAACCCGCACTAACACTTTCGCCATCCGCAGGTAACCCTGTAAAAGTATAAACTTTCAACAAAGTTGGACCCATCATACCATAAGGAAAGTGAAAGTTGTTCATCGAGGGCACCAAAAATATAAACATGCAGAGATCATAGGGGCAGTTTAAGACAGATCTTCACAAGCGGGCTTGAGAGCTTGAGTTATGCCTAAACAACACCAATGTTCTGCAAAGGAAGGTGCCAACCTTTGCATCCATGTTCGGAAGGCAGGTATCGATTCTTTTGGAGGTGCTGTTCTCAGAATTCATTTTGAAAAGTAAGAAGCTTTCACATTTTTCTTCCCAAATATCAGAGGAAGATGATCACGGGGAGTGGGAAAGAAAGATTTAATTGAATTAGCCTTTCTCGATGGAAGAATCAGCCCCAGGAAAGAAAAGATAATAGAGTTGATTTTGAATGGAAGAAAAACTTGGTTCTTCCATAATATGGATGACTCAATAGAAGGATCGGGAGCTCTGAAAATACCTTCATGATAAAGAAAATTATCTTTTGAAGCCACCATTACTAGAGCTACAAGAGAGTTTCTTTCTTGAGCTGAATCATCTTTGGCAAATGAAGAAGGCAAAGCTCTTGGAACTGAAATAGAAGGATCTATTTCTTCAAGAATTGATTCATTGGTGGTCTGAATTGAAGAGGCCATGAAGAAAATAATTTAGGGTTTTTTTTGAAGAACAAGTTAGAAACCAAGAATGTGTTTGAAAGAAGAAGTGGAAAAGGCATTACTGTATCCCCTCTTATATATACAAAACTAATTTGGTAGTTTTGTTTTGGAAAAAGAAAAACACGGTGCCGTTCCAGATTCTAGTCTTTTCAAATTCTTTTCAAAATTCAAAAATTTGAATTAATTCAGTTTTCGATGGGCTATAAGATATTCATCGGCTAAGTCCTTTAAGAAAAATGTTTTCGACCAAGGGATCAGGGAAAAGTTTTTGGACTTTGGTAGTAAAAGCCCAAGATTGTTCGACATGTAATAATGAGATACGAGTAGTCGAGCAAAGTTGGTAAATCGAAATCCTTAGATAAAAAATTCACACTTAGCAAATAGGAATATAGTAAGGGTCAAATAATTCGATCATATACGTGAGCAGTATAAATGGCAAATACTTAAAATATCTTGCATAAAATAACAATTAAACATATTGTTCAAACAAGTGTATAAGATTGCCGAAAATTACAAAGCTCATCATTTGAGAAAGGATCGAAAAGCTAATTTAAGCTCTTCTTGGCGCTTGCCTAATTTGGTGGATGCCTCGACAGCTTGCTTGTGTTTGGCCTCAGCATCCTCCATAGCTTTAAGGGTCGAGACACATTTTGAGTTGTTCAAAGATTTCTGCTATTCAAACTCTGCCATTTTGTTCTTTAAATTGAAATTGGTAGCCTTGATCTTGGCTAATCCTGCTCGTGTGTCAGCTAGAGTTTGCTTGGCTATCAACAACTCTTTCTCTAACTGTTCGACACAAAGTAATTGAGTTTGTTCTGTCGAATCTGCTTCCTTCTCTTTGGTGGTTCCCATCTCCATTAGAGGCTTGATCTTCGACAGTGCTTTACCATACTTAGCTACCTCCTTCTTGTGTTTGGATAATTCAGCAGTCGCCATGTAAAGATTTTCCAAACTCGACTCCAAGAGAGTATGGCTGTTAAAAAGCCCTTCCATAAAGTTCTCTAGGGACGATACCACGGAACTTGCATGCTAGTTAAGGAACGAAGTGGCCTCCAAAAGCTGAGCTTTGATTTCAGCACTGGCAACAATTTCCTCTAAGGAATAATTAAGGCAACCTAATACTTGATTCACCTTACCAATTATAGCATCATGATTGACGACATCCTGTTTAGCTTGAGTCTGAATCGAAGTCTCTTCCTTTTGATTTTCATTCGAAGGAAGACCCAGAGTACCCTCAGCTTCGGGATTCTCACTTGAAGATTTCTATAAAGCTGTTAGGAATACTTCTTGTGCTTCCGACAAAATAGAATCAAGATTGAATTGGTCATCAGCAAAAGCTAAGCCATCAGTCTCGGGTGTCGGAACCATGACGAGACCTTCACCTTCGATGTCAGTCTCCCAAATGGGAAAGGTAATCGTGAGTTCACGTTCAGGAACAGCCGAAGAAAAAGATGTAACTGCGGCTGTCGAAGTTGTTACAGGACAAGAACTTGAGATCAAAACAGGATTAGTCTAGACCCAGCGATGTATACTCAACCTGCAATATAAGATTCTTAGTACGATGGTATTTGGATCTTTTGAATAAAAAAATAATATAAAAGTACTTTAGTCGAATCCGTTGACGCCTGAGAGCTAGACATAGTTGCTAGCCCAAGGGATAACGACCTGTGAATCTTAGCAGGATTGGACAAAATAGCCCTAGCAGTCTCAATATTTGATTTGGGAGGAGGAAGACGATGCTCCTGTGAAGCTTGATTGTTGATAAGACCATCTATGGTCAAGACTGTGTATCGAGAAGAGGGGTTCTTCGGTTATAAAACGTACAACGAAGGGTCAAGAGAAATCTTCACATGGTAAGTATGGTATCGAGAACAGAAAAATCTCAGTGTATACCTTTTTCCTTTGTGTTTGAGTGGTACAAGCTATCTTTGTTGGGCCTTCCGTTGCCCCTGAAGTCACTTCAATCACGTTCCTCTTCCTCGAGGTAAGCGTAGTAGTGCTCGAAGATTTACCTCGACCAGTGTTCGTCTTTCCTTTGTTTTTCTTAGGTGCTTTCTGTTCATCAGACTGCCACTGCTCGACAAGTTTTTGGGGATCAGAAGTTGTGCCTATTATGATAACAGGAGTGGTACCTAAAAGGAATAACATAAGCCTTAGTCAGTCAACAAGATAATCAAATTCACTTAGGGAACTATAAAAATACCTGGCGGATAACCCTTGATCCTGGTATAGCCGGAAATCAGATGATCTATCTCTCGAAACCATTCATAGGGCGTAGATGTAACTCTGCAAAGATGTGGTGAAAGTGGATTGCTAATATAGTGTCGACTAAGTGGACCCTTCACAGGATCAGGCAGTCGACCGGCAATTCTGAATTGAGCATTTGGGAAAGGAGATATCGAAAAGGACGCATAAAGAGCTCACGACGGATAAAAGGGTTGATTGCTTTAGAGATTAAACACTTTTTAAAACATCGATCTTCGTGAGCAGCTTTCTTCCTTTCCCAAATGTCCAACACACTATAAAAAAGTGGGCCTAGTCCATTTCACATTCCATTTTATTTTATAAAATTTTTCAAAGGATAAGATCTCGTCGATTTGTTTACCTTGGTCTTATTCGACACAGGAGCACTCTGCACAGCAGAATGAAGACCCAGATTAGCCAAAACTTGTTCGAGAGGAGGGCAATGACTCAAAAAGTAATTTGACCACCAATCATCGAAGGATTTGATAGAATAATAACACCGAACGAAACTCGCTGATAAGTTTTTACTCTTTCTTCGGCAACCTTCATAGCCTGGGCTAGTTCATCAGTATGAGCTATTTCATATTTGATTAATTGGTCTTCAGGGTTAAAACAAGTGGGGGAAGGTAAAGCTTGAGCAAGACCAAATTTTCAAGCTACAAACTGAGGGGAATACAGATTCATTTTGTATCTCATCTCATGAATTCCTTCGCCAGGGGCACCTACCCTCAACTTCTGAGGAATAAGAGCGTGAGCCCATACCTCATCACCGTATACCTGATCAGATGGGAAATCCAAGGATTTAAAACAAGGGATGGCCGGTAAAGGGAGGCCTAAGAAAGGGAAATGGTCGCAGTCTTCACTTTATAGGTCTTCCCTGAGGTCAAAAAACCAAGGAAAAAATAACAAAAAGTGTCGAACTCGTTTGGAGACTCGGGTTTCTCTAAAAATGTCAGTCGAATCCCATTGATGGCTTTCTTTGGAAAGTTAGCTACAGATCGAGGGATGCGAGGACGGAAAATGGATTTGAGCATAAGTCCACCACCCAGAGGGGTCCAAATGGGTTGCACGAATCATGTCCTTGACGAATAGTCTCGACAGCTAGAGTTAAGGATTCGTACAATTATCCCAAAATTAAGTTAGCTAGAGAGACATAGTGCCTTTTATGAAGCATAACGGCCAGCATCCTATAGTTATTCTTGTTCATTTATATAGACTTTGGGCAGAATATGAAAGCATTCAACCAAAAAAGGAGAAAAGCTATGTGCTCGACGTCCGATACTGGAGTCCCATCTGCTCCTTGATTTTTCTTCACGAATTTGGAGTATGATGAACTAGAAAAGTCAATACCAATGGAGTCCTAGATATCGATTTGACTATTCCATGAAATTGGTTCCCCGTTCGACGGAAGACTAGCTATATGAGCAATGTCGAAAAGTGTGGGGGTCATCATTCCACAACGGAAGTGGAAAGTGTTGGTTGAAGGTAGTGGTGTCAATTAGACCCACAGTTCTAGGGCTTGCCCTAGACCCCATAATTTTTTTTAGCCCATAGCCCTACTTTATTTTGAGAAAAACTAATAAGCCCTAACCCAAAATAAGCCCCAAAACATGGGGCTGAATTAGGGCCAGCCCTATAAGCCCAACTCAGCCCAAATTATCAATTCAAAAGAAAACCCTAAATCCCTATTCCTCTAATCCCTCTTCTATCACTATCAGCCTCCACACATTTCAGTTTCATACTTCCCCATCCACTCTTCTCTCAGCGCCGACACCATCCATACTTGTTGCCAGCATCGTCAATACTCATCGCCAGCACCGTGATGGAACGCCGGACCAGTGGACGGTGACATTGTCAACGGAGTTGGAGAGGGTTATGGGTGCGACGGTTAGTGTTGGTATAGATTGGGTCAAGTCAGAATTTGAGATTTTGATTAAGAATGCAAGAAAATGAGAGAGAGTAGCGTTGTGTGGTGAATCATTTTTTCTTATTTAATTTCTTTTTTTTTCTTTTCTATCTTTGCCTTTGATTATGCAAATGCATTGTTTTCACTGAACTCATTTATTAATTTTTATGAATTTAATGAATGTGTTTCTATCTTTTTATTGATTCCATGTAAAGTAGCAGTAATACTGTAGTATTATGAATAATTGCCTACCTTATCTATTCACGATTGCTACCTTTAATTATCATTCTCAATAATCTTTTATCAGTGATACATGGAATTAGATTTTTATTTTAATTTTATTATTTTTGATTGGCATATGTTAACAAATAACAAGTAATATACATGCTAGACGTAATAACATTTTGTTCTTTCTTTTTATATTATTTTTGTATTTTTGTATTGAGATTTGAGAGTGCAGAAAGGAAGGAAGGAAAAGAACCAAAAAACTTTTTTAAAAAAAAAGGGTGGCCCACGGGCTAGCCCTTTGGCCCTTCGGCACATGAGGGCTTTTGGCCCTACGGGCTTTTTGAGAATATGGCCCTACATGCTATGGGGATTTTTTTTGCTTTTGCCCCTAGTTTATGGGGCCAAAGCCCTATAGGGCCGACCCAATTGATAGGTCTAGTTGAAGGTGACCAGAAGTAAAGACTACCCCCAACAAGGGTTGGTGATAGGAAAGGTCATAAGTAGCTAGTTGAAGAGCTTGGTTAATCCCACATTTAACCCACACTTCTCTGTAAGTCGGTCTAAGCCTAGCTTTCCATTTCGACAAAAGATTCCTAGCCTCTTGTTGAGGTGCAGTTCTAAAAACCCTAGACTTAAAATAATTTGTCCTCACGTCTTTACATAAAACTAGGGGAGATGCTCGACAGTCGAAGGAAAGAAATTGGAAATTGAATCTAATTTTTCTCTAGTCGAAATCAGACCCAAAAAGGCATGCAAGGAATTGTCTACTTTGAAAGGGAGTAATACCTGGCTACTCCAGAGCTCAGAGGTCTCAATGGAAGGTTCCGGAGCTTTCAAAAAGCCTTTTTCGTTGAGCGGAGCCACCATGTCGGCCACCAAAAATTTGGGTGGAGCAAGAATAATTTTCTGATCCTCGGCTTTCTTCTTCTTCTTTTTCTCTTTTGAAGAATCAGGAAGTGAAGAGACATTTGTCTCTTTCATCATAGCCGAAGGCTGAACCACCATATTGGCAGGAGAAGAAGTAGTCTCGGGAATCCACAGCGTCTCATGTTGAGGAGATGGTGGTGGCAGAGCATGATCCGAGGCTGCATTGGTCTTTGTGTGTGAGGAAGCTGGCAATGCCATTGATGAGATAAAAAGGGATTTCTAGGGAGTTTTTCAGGAGAGAGAAGTGTGTGAAAGAAGAACGTTGAGGTTTGACGGACGCCCCGCGGCCACTCTCGCGACCGGTTCGGAATTCCTTAGTTTTCAAAACAGAGATGGTATCGTTATAAAGGAATCCAAACCAATTGTGAGATTGACAGCGGGGTTTAGTCAACAAGTAAGGTGTCACAGAGTTGCAACCAATTAAAAAAATACCGATTATTGAGAGAAAATCAGAGAGATGGGAAACTCTCACAAATTCCTCCTAAACTACAATTGATCCTAATGTGTGTGTATGCCTTGTGCTTTAGCTGTTCTTCCCCATTATAGGTCGAATTAGGCTTCAAAGAGGCAAGGCCTTGGCCCTTAAATGTGAAATTCCAAATCTGCCCTTCATTAATTTGCATTCAACGTAAAGTTGCATACGCAACTTAGTCTGGACAGCTTCCTCTTCATGAATCCTTGCTTCCAATGCTTTCCTTAGCCTTTTCCAAGTATTTTTCAATCCCTAAAGTCCTGAAATATGCTAGCAAATACATCAAGGCACCAAGTGGGATGAAATTGTACAAATTCTACTCAATTAAGGCTAGTTTAGCACATATTTATCAATTAGAACAAATATAGCAAAGATTCACAAACATGGCTATTCACAATCAATTTATGTGGAATTAGATTGATAAACCCATCAAATTTAACACATATTTTATCATGAAATACGGGTTCATCAAAATACCCCACACTTACAAATTAGCATGTCCTCATGCTCAAGTGAATAAAACCAAGAGGTGAATGGAATTTCTTAAACTTTACAAAACAAATTCAAGTCTCATAAAGGAGAGAATGCACAAGGATCAAATCTTATGGATGACATGACATTCAAAGAGAAATTAGATAATCATGTGCAAGAGTATGGGCAAAAGTATTACAGCAAATACTATCCCCAAAAACATTTTAGCTCAAAAGGATTTAAACTTGACTTACACCATAAGGAATGTTCTTAATCATAGAAGCGAGCTTAAGAACCCTTACCGGATGTGTATACACTCTATCCACTCAAGTGTCTAGGGTCAAAAACTCTCAATTCCTTTCTAATCATGCTTTTTACAAATTAATCTTCATCTAACCAATCAACATCAAATGTATATATGTGTACAACATCAAGAGGGCTTTTCATGGTTGTAATGGGGCCAAGGTGAAGGTAGGAATTCATATTTGGCTAAGTGAGCTTGAAGACTCGAATCTTTGATTAGTAAAGGATGCACCTAGCTCTCTCTTTTCTTCACTCTAACCCAATATTTCTCAACCTTAAGACTCACAATGCAATTTGAAGACACGTGTGATGCATTTTTCCTATAATGAATGATTATGGCATATGCACTTGCTTATTTGGTAGCTTTTGTTTTGCTACTTTAAAGTAACAAGAGATTTTTTTTTCTTTTCTTTCTATTTTCTTTTCGTTTTTCTATTTCCTCTTTTCTTTTTCTTTTTCTATTTTCAACCATATTTTCTTGTCACTTTTCTTTGTTTTTCGATAGCTTGTGAAAGTGTAAATGCCTATGATATATATATTTTTATGCATACATGTACTTCCCGAATACCTTAAGATACACTTTCTTTCGAAAACCCATTTTTACCCACTCACAATGCATTTTCTTCCTTAATTCCCTTTCTTTTCTTCTCTCATGAATGAAATGCCTAACCACTAAATCCAAGATTAATCAAAGATCAAGTAAGGACAATCATGGTTTTGCACTTTCAAGGCTTGTAATGAGCTAATTTTGAATAAAGGGGTT
>JASCZI010151558.1:14924-34361 GCA_036250425.1 Stylosanthes scabra | reverse complement strand
AATGAGTAAACTAGGACTTATGGCTATAAATCAACCAAGTTGACTCTTCTCATCAAGTGACAATATTGGTGAGAAGTTCACTCTAGGATGTTATCTATGTTTAGAGATGACAAGGATAATGTATTCCATAAAATCCATGACCAAGGTACTTTAGTTGCACTTGAATTAGCTTATTGATTGCTTGCTTACCTCTAGTTCCATTCTTGCTTAGTTAATTTCTTGCATTCTAATATTTTCTATCTTACTTGTTTATGAATTGTTGCATTTAATTCCCTTGCCTGATTTACATTCTTGCTATTGTAGTTACTAGTTGAAACTCTCAAACCCCATACTTTCCTAACTAGTTTTATTCATTTGTATTGATCATAAGTCCAAGGGAAAACGACCCGAGACGAAATACTCTCGGTTTTATTGGTTTTCATTGTGACATCTTTTCTAAATTTGTTCCTCTTCGATCACCAGTTGAACTATATTTACAACGCTATTATGACTTGATTTCTAAGAAAAAATTCTTAACCGGCCTTGGGGAGTGCATCACTTTGCTTATGGATTCATGTATTTATGGATAGATCCCTTATATATATTTATGTATGCACTTGTTATGTATGCGTTACTACTTATTCTTACCAACACTTATTCATTTCATAAAAAAAAAAAAAAACAAACATAAAGGAGTGTAATATATCCATTTCATAATTGTGCCACGGATTCTTACTATTATTTTAAACATTCAGAATTCATGGGAGCTGCCACGGATTCTATAAAAATGTTCGTTTCGGTGCAATTTGATCATTGTTTGTAAAACGGTGTAATACGGTAATATATGGGTTGCTTTGGTTTAATTTGGTAACTTCCCTAATAAAAAGTCAACATATAGATTAAGGAGCTATGATGCACGGACACTGACACGGACACGGAACACGACACGACACGCGACACGCCAACACACCAATCTCAATTTTTCTTATGACACGGGGACACGGCATATATATAAAATATAATCCATTTTTAATAAAAATAATATCTTGACATTTTATTTATATTAAAATTTAAATTATTATTTTTTAAGTATTTTTAATATCTTTTTAAATTATATAAAATATTTAAGATAATTTTTAGTTTTAAGAAATAGTAATATATACTACTTTTAAACTCATTTTAAGAAAATAAATTAAAAATAAAGTTTGACACGCGGACACGTGATGATATTTTGGAGTGTCAAGTGTGTACGAAGTGTCCGTGCTTTATAGTTTGACACGTGAACATGCCAATTCAACGAAGTGTCCGTGCTTTATAGTTAAGGAGTAAACGCTCAATCAAATGGCCATTTTCAATATGTACGACACCGCTGTTAATGATATGAAAACTAATCCAAAATCGACACTCAGACTATTTAAAAAATTGGACACATGGATCCCTAAAACCGATTTAGGAGTTAGGGTTGACAAGCCATTTTCAGGGGATCAATATGTCCAATTTTTTAAATGGTTGAAGATCAATTTTGAGATTTTTAAATTATTAAAAATGACGTCGTCTGAATTGAAAATGGTCAGTTATTAGATTGAATGTTTACTTTAAATTAAATCATGTCATTATTTGAATGTAACGTTGTCCGAATTAAAAGTATCAGTTATCGGATTGAATGTTCACTTTAAATTAAATCATGTCATCATTTGAATATGAACAACAACTAAACTTTGATTTCTTTTAAAAAAAAAGAATTAGGACATTCTAAACGAATATAGTCATACATTATTCCCTGAAAGAGGGGCAAGGGGCTTGTAGCCATGGCCTGAGTTAGATAAATTGTATTGTTTCCTTCGAATAGTTGATGAGCAAGCACATCAATGGTGAATAGCCAGTAGAGTCCATGAATTCCATGTCTAGCTATTGCATTGTCCTTTCCAATCACTCCTGTTGTAAACAGTGGAGGATCTTGCTTTTCATCATTCACTCTAACCTTTAAATACCAAAACATAATATTAATAAAATAATATGAGATTAGACATTCATGTATAATGGAAGTCGAAATTTATAGCACTAACTTTCACTCTTCACTCTTAAAATAAAAATCAGGCGCCAACACTTTTACAGATAACAAATCAGGCAACAATTGAAATTTAAAAAAATATATCCAAAACTAAAAGCAACATACCAAACTAAGAAGAAAAAATAGATAGTGAAACAACATAATTGAACCAAATTAGAATATTTAAGATGTAAAATTTAGAATTTATAATATTGGATTTAAAATTTAGAATTTAGGGTTTAGAATTTAGGATTTACTATTTAGGATTTATAATTTAAAATTTAGGGCGGTGAATGGTGATGGTAATATGTGGAAATATGTAGTGACAGGAGTAGGCAGCTGGTGGTGAATGGATGAAATTGCAGTGATGTTAGAAGGAAGGAAACGAAGGGACCGCCGAAGAAAGAAAAGAGTAATAATTTGAAGAAAGAAAATATAATTATAATTTTTGTTTTCTTTTCGTTTTATTGAGCTTTTTTGGCCCTTCTTATACTTGTGGCTATTGGTGGAATGTTGTTGGATGAAGGCTGTTGAGTTGCTGTCCTAATATAACATGATTGCTAAAAGAACGGGGTCAAGATTATTAGCATTCTCGTTTTTTCCTTGTAATGAACTTTATTTAAGGATCGTTTCAAATTGTATAAAGAAAAAATGTTCATTGTTTAGAATTTAAAATAATAAATCTACCCTCGTATTAGTATAAAATTTATGCACATACAAGAGTATTTGTATATTCATTTTCTTTCTTTTGTTTTCTTTTTATTCAATGGAGATTTTATTTATTTTAATATATTTTTTTAAAATCCCAAACCTGTAATATAGAGAGATTTGCACTTGCAAGAGCCAATCTTAGCTTATAGGTTCCACTTGGCTCCACATGATCAAGATCGAACTTAATTTGCCATGTAGTGGCTTGGTAAGTGCCATCATCTTTCTTCCTGCATTCATTAGAGATGTATCAACAATTTTATCTTTCATGAAGAGCATATATTGTAAGTTTTATTCCTAGAAACTATATTTACCTGGTGACATGTGCAAAGAACCAATCTTTGCTATAATCACTTTCACCAACAGTATAAATTAAATCTTCCTTTGGATATAATTCTGAATATCTTTCCCACAGGCCGTATTGCCTAAACCTGTTGAATGGTCAACCAAACTTTAAAATATCTTTACCACTACTAAATAAAGTGGTTGAGAAGAAGAGGAAAAAAAATAAAATAAAATAAAAATATCTTTGATCAGAATATTTAGTGTATGTTTGCATTGTTTTTCTAGTTAAAACAACACTTTTATTTAAAAAATTAAATACTTTTATTAGATTTTAAATATATTTGGATACAATTTTTAAAAAGTTTGCTTTTATTCTAAACAAGAAAATTGTTGCTTTTCCTAAAGAAACAATAATGCATACATTGCCTTTAAAAAATAGAAACAAAAGAAATTTTTAATTTTATTATCATTAAAAAATATTAATTACCAATATATTATCAATAATTATATCTATATTCTTTTTTTCTTTTGTCTTGTGAAACCTAATTTTGCCTCTAAATTATATTCTAAGTTTTCCTATGCATGTATGCTCATAATTCCCTTCAAATCCTAATCTTCATTCGATCATCATCATTTAATCGTAATTTTTTCTCTACAAATAGACTTATGTATTCCATATAATTAAATTCTAATCTTGTATCACCATCATTTCACCCAAATGTAAACTTCCAGTAGGGCTCCAATTGTAGCACAACTGTAGAATCTATGTGCAGTTGTTTTTTTTTTTCAGATTTAGTTTTCATCTAAAAACACGGATACTTCGCTGATGCCCGTCTGTTGGACACTTTTTGGACACAACACTCATTGACACTTGTCCGACACGCGTGTCTTAAATGTCCATCCGTATTCTTAAAAAAATATAAAATAAAATACATTTTCGAAAACACTTAACACTTCAAAATATTGTCATGTGTCCATGTGTCCAACCTTATTCTTAACTTATATTCTTAAAATGAATTTAAAAGTAGTATATATTACTATTTCTTAAAACTAAAAGTTTTCTTAAATACTTTATAGTCATTAAAAATATTTAAAAATAATAATATAAATTTTAATATAAATAAAGTATCAAGATATTATTTATAATTTTGTTAAAAATACATTATATTTTATATATATATCGTGTCTCTGTGTCATATAAGAAATTAAGATTGGTGTATCGGCGTGTCGCGTGTTTTGTCCCGTGTCCGTGTCTATGCATAGTAGGTTTTCATGCTTTACTTCAAGGTGAGCTTTTTGATGAAGTGGTGTTATCATGAAGAGAATGAAGAGGTAGTACACAAATTTATAATTTTCCTTCAAAAAATAAATAAAAAATAAATTATAAATCCCTACGTAATTATTAAAATAGAGAAATCTTCGTACTCTTCGTCATTTCTTCACTTTACAATAGCATGCATTTTGCTTCAAAACTATTTGTGGTAAAATTTCAATTTCAAAAGTCTATTTCTTTATTTTTGGGAATATAACTAATTTACCCATCATAATCAATATATACACGCACACACATACTATACATAATTAAGGTTAAAAAGTTTAAGATTCATCAGAATTCAAAATTTAAAAAAAAGGATAATTTTTAAAAATAATTAATATGAACTAATAAGTTAACTCTCTAATTGAATTATTTTATGAGAAAAGTTCAAAGAACAATAACTTTAATTTATATTGACCCATATTTAAAGCTAATGGCCCGATATCTTTAACCAGTAGTCCAATATTATATTTTTAAGTGTAAACTACCAACCTAGCACTTGTTCATTTTACCAAGCGACATAGCGGTTCCTGACAATTAAAAAGCACCGCGGCAGTCCTCGTCCATGGTTGCCATGACACAAGGCGGCCCCTCCGTGAGTTCCTTCGTCAAATGCAAATGGAAGTGGCTGACGTGTCACATTAAGTTGCTTGTGTGGCCGTTAACTGCTATGCTGGAATGGACAGGGGCCAATTTGGCGCACTCAAAAGAAATGGTTAGGGTTCGACTTGTCCCATTTTAAGTTTTTAAGCTGGAAAAGTGGCAATGAACATGGGTCGATTTGGCGTACTCAAAAAGAATGATTATGGTTCAATTTGTCTAATTTCAAGTTGCAGAAGTAGTAATAGATAAGGATCGATTTGGCGCACCCAAAAAGAATGGTTAGGGTTCGAGTTGCCACATTTTAAGTTTGTGTTAAATTATAATACCTATGATATCATGTTATTGATACAGCGATAAATGATGAACATGGAAAAAACATAGTCACCATAATTGACCAAAATAAAATTGAGGGCTTAGAGATTCTTACCAAAAATGAAAAATGGATAAGCTAGAAGCCATATTGAACCGTTATTATAATAAGTATCCACCATTATTATGATATGAAATAATAATGGAAAGAATATTTATGCAGTGAGTTATATAATATATATATTAACGTGGGTATAAAAGGAGTCAATTCAGTAGTCATAGATTGACGTCACAAAAAAAAGTAGCCATATATTAAAACACAATAACAAAACTTCACAAAAATTGAGATTTTTTTTAGTTGTGCTTTGCTTTTATATATTATAATGCCATCACAGTGTCACTTAAACTATCGTAGGGACATATATAATTAAATCAAAGATCTTGTACTTGGATGTTATTTTATAAATACCTATTTTTTATATATATAAATATATTATTTTTATTATTTTCAGGTTCATCATTCATCGCTGTATGAATAACATGATGTCATAGATATTATAATTTAACACACTTAAAATGAGACAAATCGGATCCTACCCATTTTTTTTGGTGCGCCAAATCGACCCCTGTCCATTCCTACTTCTCCAACTTGGCAACATGAAATGAGACGAATCGAACCCTAACAATTTCTTTTGGGTGCGCCAAATCGGCCTCTGTCCATTCTCACTTCTACAGCTTAGAAACTTAAAATGGGACAAATCGAACCCTAACCATTTCTTTTGAGTGCGTCAAATTAGCCCATGTCCATTCCAACATGGCAGTTAATGGCCACGCAAGTAACTTAACGTGACACGTCAGCCACTCTGTTTGCATTTAACGAAAAGACTCACGGAGGGGCCACCTTGTGTCATAGTGACCATGGACGAGGACCACAATGATACTGTTACGGGCCAGCCTCCAAGGCCCAAATTGTCAAGGAATAAGGCCACAAATAAGTGGCCCGCAAGCAAAGAAGAATCACCTAAAATAGGAAAGATATGATACAATCTTAACAGATCCCAAAAAGATCTCAATTACCCACAACTATATAAGCAGGAGGCACACCCCCTCAAGGTACGCATTCTCTTAACTTAACCCACTCTATTCACCTCCACATCAACCCCTTCTCGGCTATAGCTCTTGGCCACGCCGTAGGGTTTGTCACCAAAGGCACATCTTCTTATCCCGAACGTTGAATCTTGGCTCCCCCTTCAAAGTCCTTTGGATCGTTAAGGTTCCGACCTTAACATTGGCGTCGTCTGTGGGGACTTTCATGCCCGACGAACAAGAAGCACAAGTCCCTGTGACCCGAGCGAGGAATGGAAGAAATACCACTCCACGAGGGAGCTACCGACAGCAGCAAATCGCAACCGACCCCGGAAAAGGAGGTCGAGCAGAGGAACCATACCATTCAACAACTGGTGGCAGCTTTGAGAGAGCTCTTGGAGAGGCAAACCCGAGAAGCTGCATTGGCCTCGGAAGCCATGAAAAGAGTGGAAGAGCTCGCCAAAAAGCAGCAAGCCATCCAGGACGAGGCGGAAAAGAGGGAGAAAGACAGACTCGAAAAGCTCGAAAAACTTAATAGC
Source organism: Stylosanthes scabra (assembly GCA_036250425.1). Taxonomy (NCBI): domain Eukaryota; kingdom Viridiplantae; phylum Streptophyta; class Magnoliopsida; order Fabales; family Fabaceae; genus Stylosanthes; species Stylosanthes scabra. The sequence continues at coordinate 27,487 of JASCZI010151558.1, read as the reverse complement.
AAGACACAAACCGTAGCGAAACACAGCAGCAAAACGGCGAAATCAAAAGATCACATGTGGAGACCATCCACTGTGACGACAAGGGCTCCTGGAAAGGAAAAAAGCAGGCACCCATTCTCATCCCACATCTTGGCGGAAGAGCCCCCCAAGAAGTTCAGGTACCCAGTGGAGATCGAGCCCTATGATAGAACCACAGACCCGAAGCATCACCTGGATGCCTTCGAAAACAAGATGCTGCTCGTGAATGCTTCCGACGCCATACAATGCAAAGCCTTCACCATAACGCTGAAGAAGGATGCTTTGACGTGGTTCAACGCTCTTCCGCCAGGTAGCATCAAGTGCTTTTCCGACCTGGCCGACAGTTTTATAAAAAACTTCACGACCCGTCGGAGACTCCCAAAAACCTGCCTCAACCTATACTCGATAGTGCAAAAACCTGAAGAAATCCTCCGGAGCTATCTGGATCATTTCAACACAGAATGCGCACAAATCGAGGGGCTACAATCCCAAGCTGCTTTGATGGCCTTGGTGAAAGGGCTGAGAGAGGACACACCTTTCCTGAAAAGCCTAACCAAAAGACCACCAAAAACAATGGAGGAGATCCAAGAGAGATCCCATGACTATCTGCAGCAGGAGGAAGGGCAAACTGCCGTCAAGACTCACAGGAGCAAAAAGGACAATCCCCGCAAAGAACACTTCAGGGACGACAGAGGGCGGAAAGAACACAGATCTAACAGATCATACTACAACCCCCTTAACGTCTCCTTGGTCCAATTCCTGAAAGAGGTATCTCAAGTCGAAAGAGTACCGGCTCCAAGACCCATAAAGAACATCAGTAAAGGAGACAGGCACTCATACTGTAAGTACCACAAACAACATGGGCATGAACGGAAGAATGCCGAGACCTCCTCAATTTTATCGAGCAAGGACTGAAAAACGGAAAATTTCGTGAATACACCGGCAGGTACAGAAATAGAGATGATGACGGAAGGGTCAGACAACGCCCAAACAACTCGGAACACAAACCTGAGAGACGGAAGGATGAGCCCAAAGAACGCGGAACACACCGCGAAATCGCAATGATCTCAGGAGGAATCCTAGAGGAAGGAAACCCCCCATCTAGAAAGCCGGCAAAATGAAGCAGACATTCATGCCTGGTGGTGGAAGTCATGCCTAGACCCCTGGTCGGAAACCCATCCCCGGCAATCGTTTTCTCTTCGGAAGAAATCAGCCAAACAACCAACAGCATAAACCAACCACTAGTCATCTCCGCACACACTATCAACACCAAAATACGAAGAGTATTTGTTGATCAAGGGAGCTCAGTGGACATCCTGTTCCGACAGTGCTTTGACGCACTCGGGCTCACGGAGAGCGACCTAGAAGCCCATTCCGATGACCTAGTCGGATTTTCCGGGGAAAGGGTAACACTAGATGGTTTCGTTACCCTTTGGCTCTCCATCGGAAACCCCCAGACACAAGAAATGTGAAGGTCTAATGGCTAGTAGTAAACCACAACTCTGCCTACAACGCAATCATCGGGAGACCGACCTTGAACAAGATAGGAGCAATTGTGGCTATATCTATCCTCACCATGAAGTTCATAACTGACAACGGAGAAGTGGGCACACTAAAAGGAGACATCTCGGAAGTAGAAAGATGCCACGGAGCCACACTGCACAACTCCAAAGAGCAACTCCCCAGACCCACCAAGCCGGACACAGCCGCCAAAATACACCTGGTAGACCTAGAGCCCCCGGAAGAAAACTCCCTGAAAGACCACAACCGGAAGGGGAACTAGAAAAGGTACAAATTGGGCCAAAAGCCGAGCACATCACAATGATAGCAAAAATCCTACCAGAAGAGGTCAAGACAGAGTTAACCCACTTCCTCAAAAGGAACGTGGACCTATTTGCATGGACAGCCGCAGATATGCCAGGAATAGACCCCAACTTCTCCAACCATAAGCTATCTATCCTACTCGGAAGTAAGCCGGTAGCACAAAGACTCCGGCGAATGAGCCCGAAAAAAGTAGAAGAAGTCAAAAAGCAAGTACAGAACCTACTTGAAGCAGGATTTATAAGGGAAGTCAAATACCACACCTGGCTCAGCAACGTGGTCATGGTCCCAAAAAGCAGCGGAAAGTGGAGAATGTGCGTAGACTACACTAGCCTGAACAAGGCATGCCCAAAAGATCCCTACCCTCTTCCGAGCATTGATGGCCTCGTGGATAGAGCCTCAGGATACAAGTTCTTAACCTTTATGGATGCTTACTCCTGATACAATCAAATCCCAATGTATCCCGGAGACGCTGAGAAAATAGCCTTCATCACCCCTGTTGGAAACTTCTATTATAAGGTAATGCCGTTCGGACTGAAGAACGCAGGCTCCACTTACCAAAGGCTCATGGACAAAGTGTTCAAAGAACCCTTGGGTGGAATATTGGAAGTTTACGTGGATGATATGCTAATCAAGATGAGAACTGAAGAAGAGTGACTCATTCCAAACCTGGAGAAAGTTTTCGGAAAGCTCCGAGAACACCAAATGCGACTCAACCCGGCCAAGTGTGTATTCGCGGTAGAGGCCGGAAAATTCCTCGATTTCGTGTTAACCAGCCAAGGAATCGAGGCAAATCCCGAAAAATGCAAAGCCATCATATCTATGAAACAGCCGAAATCGCTAAAAGAAGTACAAAGCTTGACCAGAAGACTAGCAGCACTATCCAGATTCCTTTCGGCAACGGCAATAAAAGCAGCCCCACTATTCAAACTCATGAAGAAAGGAACAGGATTCAACTGGACGGAAGAATGCGAAAAAGCTTTCCAAAGCTTCAAAGAGTACCTAGCAAAACCGCCCATCCTGGTGAAGCCGGAAGAAGGAAAGCCCTTAATCATCTACCTAGCTGCCACCGACGACGCAGTCGCCGGAGCATTAGTCCAAGAAAAAGGGAAGATACAGGAGCCGGTGTACTTCGTCAGCAAAACCCTCCAAGGGGCAGAACTGAAATACCAAAAGCTAGAAAAGCTAGCATTCTCCCTAACCATGGCAGCCAGACGACTTAGGAAGTACTTCCAAGCCCATCCAATCGTGGTAAAGACAGACCAACCACTGAAGCAAATCCTCCAAAACCCAATCTGGTGGGAAGAATGCTGGCTTGGTCCATCGAACTCTCTGAATACCACATAACTTATGAAGGAATAACATCCATTAAAGGGCAAGTGCTAGTTGACTTTGTGGCAGAACTTACCCCCAAACACCAGACGGACAACCATATCTCATGGATCCTACATGTGGATGGTTCGTCAAACACAAAAGGAAACGGGGGCGGCATATTGCTGGAAGGACCAGAAGACATTGCCATAGAAATGGCCATAAAATTTCAATTCCATGCAAGTAACAACCAGGCGGAGTATGAAGCACTCATAGCAGGGCTAAAGCTGGCAAAGGAAGTCGGAATCTCCGAGCTCGAAGTCAGATCCGACTCTCAAATCGTCACTTCCCAAGTCAACGGAAGTTACCAAGCCAAAGATCCCCAAATGGCAAAGTACTTAGAGAAAGCAAAAGAACTGCTAAGCTCTTTCCATAAATTACAGATAAAGCACATCCCCCGAAAAGAGAATGACTGGTCGGACACTCTCAAAATTGGCAAGCACCAAACCGGGCAGAGGAAACCACACCCTTATCCAGGAAACCAAAGAAAGGTCGTCCATAGAGGAAGTCCAACCAGTGTTATCAGTTTCAGAACACGAAAGCTGGAGAAACCCCATCATGAAATTCTTGGTGAGCGGAATTCTCCCGGAAGATAGAGGCGAGGCTAACAAACTAAGAAGAGAGGCGGCAAATTACACAATAATAGCCGGAGAGCTATACAAAAGAGGAGAGGATTCAAACAATCCTCACAGAAGCACATGAAGGAACCTGCGGGCACCATCAGGGAGCAAAAGCCCTCGTAAGAAGAATTTTGCTAGCAGGCATATACTGGCCCACCATGCAAGCGAACGCCAGATCACATGTCGAAAAATGCCAAAGATGCCAAGAACACTCGATGCTGCAGAAAGTACCCACGACAGAGCTGTCAACCATCACGGCTCCCTGGCCATTCGACAAATTGGGAATCGACCTCCTAGGGCCCTTCCCAAAAGCACTAGAACAAGTAAAGTACCTAATTATGGCAATCGACTACTTCACAAAATGGGTGGAAGCCGAAGCACTAGCATCAATCACAGTAACCCAGTGCAAGAAGTTCGTTTGGAACAACATCATCACCAAATTCGGAATCCCAAGAGTCATCACATCCGACAATGGGACACAATTCATGGATAAAAAAATCAGGGAATTCCTAGAAGGATTCCGGATCCACCAACAATTCTCATCCGTAGAACACCCGCAAGCAAACGGACAAGTCGAAGCCATGAATAAAGTGATCCTAAACGGATTAAAAAAGAGACTCGATGAGAAGAAGGGATGTTGGGCGGAAGAGCTCGGAAGCGTACTCTGGGCCTACAGAACCACAGAACAGTGGGCAACAGGGATAACACCCTTCCGGCTGACCTACGGAACAGAAGCCATGATCCCCCTAGAAATAGCAGAGCAAACCATCCGAGTATCAAGTTATAACCGGAAGAAAACCAGGTCAGAAGAGAAGTAGAAGTCGACATAGTCTCAGAAATTAGAGATGCAACAAGGATAAAGCAACAAGCGGTAAAGGCACTCCTGGCCGCCAAGTACAACAAAAAGATTAAGAAGCGGGACCTAGAGGAAGGAGACCTGGTACTACGACGGGCTGACATAGGAGGAAATAATGCAGCCCAAGGAAAGTTAGGAGCAAACTGGGAAGGCCCTTACCGGGTAGTTCAAGCACTCGGAAAAGGCGCTTACAAGCTCAGCACCATAGAGGGAAGCCACATTTCGAGAACTTGGCACATAACCAACCTAAAAAAGTACCACATGTAAAAGAACGTAGCAGCATGTACTCTTTTTCCTCCCATCTATTATTTTTTCCCAAAAACAAAGGGTTTTTTGGATGGAAAGGTTTTAACGAGGGATGTAAGCATTCCGGCCACAATGGCCGTCAAGATTAATGAAAAGAATTCCTTCTTTCTTACTCATTCCTTAGAGAAATTTTTCTACTCAAGTCTTTCTTAGCTTTACGTCATCACTCAAAGCACAAAAAGCACACAACGAAAAAGCAAAGGCATTTTTTAAAATGTCAAAGAGCCCGGGAGCCCTTAGCCTAAAAAGCGGCATAAAAATAACCCAAAGGGCCACATTTAAAGCGGAAGAACCAAACTCCGCCGCTCTACCCCGGACTGATCACCCGGGAGATGCGATGCACACAAACGAATAAAGCTTTGCAAAAGATTCTAAAAATCTAAGCAAGCAGAAAAACACAAACAAGTAAAGGTTTGCGAAGGATTATAAAATGAAGCAAGCTGAAATATAAGCACAAAAAAAAAACTACCAAAAAACAGAGACGTCCAGACAAAGAGAAAAGAAAAAGTATTCAGAAAAACTCAAAAAGAAAACAAAGAGTTCCACAAATTTTACAAAACCTAAGTGGGGCATGCCCCACCCTCCCCATCTGCAACCTCCTCCGCATGTTGCTCCTCGGCCCTTGGTCCCGGCTGCTCTACAGGTTCCGGCTGCTCCACAGGTTCCAGCTGATTCTGCACCTCCGCCTTAGGATTATAAATCCTCTTAGCCTTGGGATCCCAGCGAGTATCCAGAGTGATCATCGAGTAGTCAATAGCAGGATTCAAATGACGAACTTGGTACATCAAGATCTCGAAAGTCTCTTGGACCATTTCCTCAGTCTCCTCCCCCAACGACTTCCACTCGTCTCGCCAATGAACCGCAGAAGCCTCAGCCTCGTCCAATGCCGTCTGCTTCCCTTTTAAATATTGAGCAAGAGACTCAACCTTCTTTTCCTCCTGAGTCAAAGCAGAACGGCATGACTCAAGCTCGGCAGCCTGGGACTTAGCCTTTCTTTCCACCTCCTCCATACGAGCAGTGGCGAAAAGACGCTCCCCTTCAGCACGCTGCAACTCCTTAGTCAACGACTTAATTTTGGCATGAAGAAGGGGAGCGGCCAAGGCAGAATCCCTCTCTGCAGTCAGCACTTCAATCTGTTCTCGAGCAACCGCCAATTCCTTCTCCAGCTGCACCTTCGCAGCAGACGGCTTTTCCACACCAACCTAAGCAAAGGCAAAGACCAAAACAACCAGAGCTCAATAAACAAAAACTACAGAAACTATAAGCATAAGCAAAAAGCCACAACGCCATACCTGAAGGCAAGCAGTGAGTTGGCAAGCAAGAAACTGAGCAGTCCCGAGTAGCTACTCCGGAACCAGGGGCTCAAAGACCTCACAAATTGAGGAACTCGTAAGACCAGCATCCAGCGCAGCCCGGAAGTTGTAGTCCGGCGGAAAAGCACGGTCACTATGGTTCACCTTGTGTTTCCAAGCGGAATCAACCCCCAATGCCGCCTCCTCGGCAGAAACTTCCAACACTTTCCGCTTCGTCTCTTCTGCCTCAGATCAGCAGACGGATCCTCCTTTATGTCTTCCTCCTTCTCCACGGAAAAAGGCTTAACAGGGGCAGCACTCGTCAACTTTCCCGTAGTCTTAGAGGCGCCCAGAGAAGAGACCGGAGGCACAACCGAAGTTGGAACAGCACCAGAGGCTGAGACACCGGAAGAAGTGGTGGGGACCCTAGAAGACGGAAGAATAGAGCGGGGACCCGCCCCTTTCGCCTCCTTCATTCTCTGCTTCAGGCGGTCGAAACGACTCTATTTCTCCATTTCTTGAAGCAGGCTATCTGCAAAAAGGCACAAAAGTTAAATCCCAAAGCAGAAATCAACAAAGTATTAGGCAAAAAGCGAAAGCAAAGAACACAGAAGTAATACCAAGAAACGCCCCAACATCAGCATCATTATGGTCCAAAATCCCCCACTTCAACATTCCAGTACACCCACGGAAAGGGCGAACCTTCATCATTCAGCCAAAACGGCCGCTTACCAGGAAAAGGCAAAACCATGAAGTAGTGCCACTTAAACTCTTGAATAGACTCCTCAAAAGAGTCAAAGAGCTTTTGACCCTGATAAGCACGGAAAGACATGAACCCTTTTCTAGGAGGAGGAGCGTGGAGTTGGTAAGTATACAGAAACATACGCCACAAGGGGCGGAACCCAAAATGCAAGCACACCCACTCGAAGGTGCGAAGGAAACCCCACCCATTTAAGTGAAGCTGGCTAGCCGCCACGCGACACCGAGACAAAACCTCCCTCTGGAACACGGTAAAAGGTAATCGAACGCCCAAACGGGTAAACAGCTCACTGTAAACCCACAAGAAAGGAACCCTGTCCTCAGGAGCCCGGAAGGGCAATCGGTCGGAAGGACCAGCGGCCTCCAACACATAATCCCCCTCGGCCGCCCCATCAGCCGTTAATCTTATCTCACAGCGGAGCTCGGGAAGCGCATCCGCTTCTATCACCGAGGGCTGGGTGAAAATCTCCTCGTCAACCCAGCCACACAACTCCCTCTCAATCACAGAGAGCACCCGGGGGACACGAACATTTTAACAAGACTTCTTCTTCGCCATTTCCAAAAATAACTTAAGACTGCAAAGGAAGGCAGAACCCACAATCAAAAAAAAAAAAAAAGGAGAAGCAGAAGCAGAAGAAGAGAAGAAAAGAGGAAGAAGACAGAACGCAGATGCAGAAAGCCGAAAAGAAGAAACCAAAAAAGCAAGAGGCGAAGAGGAAGAAGAAGAAGGAACGAACGGCGAAAAAAACCCAACCAAGAAATGTACTCAAACTCAGAAAACAACAATGTAGCACAATAAGAACAAGCAAAATAAAGGAGAAAGAAGATACATGTAAAGTCAAGGAAGACCTGAGAATGAAGAAACACTGAAATCTTGAAGAAACTCTCACAAAGGAAAATGTAGAAGAGAGAAGGCAAAAAGAGAGGAAGAAAGAGAAAGAAGGACTTGAGTACCCCCAATGCTTCTTGAACACGCCTTGGGGAACTCAAGGGGGCAATTGATGGGATGGTTTCGAAAACTGCACCCCCCATAAAAGCTAATGAAAAGTCATCATTGTCCTCTGAAACGTCAGCAAGGAAAAGGGAACGTCTTCCCCCAAACGACTGGATCCAAGAGAGACACATAGCAGACGGAGAATACGAAGAATATGAAGTCGGAACCACCTCACAAGCATCATGCATCAAGTAACCGGAAGCTAACAAAAACCGCCCGGAAGACATCAGAAAATGGGGTTCATAACTCGCAAGCTTGGCCCAAAAGCCTCAAGCTCCCGAGTGGGGGCAATGTTACGGGCCAGCCTCCAAAGCCTAAATTGTCAAGGAATAAGGCCACAAATAAGTGGTCCGCAAACAAAGAAGAATCATCTAAAATAGGAAAGATATGATACAATCTTAAAGATCCCAAAAAGATCCCAACTACCCGCAACTATATAAGCAGGGGGCACCACCCCCTCAAGGTACGCATTCTCTTAACCTAACCCACTCTATTTGACCTAGAGTCCTATAATCCTATTTCTGGGCTTCTAGGACTATTCACCTCCACATCAACCCCTTCTCAGCTATAGCTCTCGGCCACACCATATGGTTTGTCACCGAAGGCACATCTTCTTATCCCGAACGTTGAATCTTGGCTCCCCATTCAAAGTCTTTTGGACAATCGTTAAGGTTCCGACCTTAACAGATACTCTTTTATTGTCAGGGGCCGCTATGTCGTTCGGGAAAATGAACAGGAGCCGGGTTGATAGTTCACTCTATTTTTAACTAACCAGGATCAACAAGTACCACGACCTCCACCTCTATGCTTTTAAGCCTAAGATTTTTTATGTGTTTAATATACATTTTCCCCTTCAATATTTATTGTTAGATTCTTATTGTATATATTGTTCACTTTAAATTCATTCAAGCCTACCTCCAAACTAAGCTCTGGTTGAATTGATTAAAGAATAATAGTGGACAAGATGAAATAAAGAGAACGAAAAAGGAAAAGAAAAAAAAAGAGTTTATAGAAGAGGTACTTACTTATCTGGATGATCAATATAGAGCTTGTTTACATAATTAGGATTGGGATCAGGAACATAGAACTCAGCAGCAGAACGATCAGGAATTCCTATTTCCCATAAAGTTGGACCATCTCTTGGAGGCTCAAAAATAATGTCACTAAGTTTTTTGTCACAATCTGCATGTTTGCATACTTATAATATTTAATAAACATGTATCAGTTTTGTTATTGGTGGATATATATAAGAAATACTCTAAATAATCAGCTGCTATATTTAATTTTATAGCTAAGTAATGCAATTTATACAATTTTTCTCACCACTTCCAGGTACGGTGATAAGATTTTACAAACGGTATGCAAGAACAGATCAATCTTGTTAATGAGATGTAGCATAAATGACATTTATCCTATTTTCTTAGTAGAGATCTCAAGTTTGATGGCAAGCGCATCGCTCAAGGAGGCTATGACTGAACTACTCAACAAGGGGGGAAGGAGACGGTGGGAAGTAGTAATATCGTGGCAACTGGCTCAGAGTGGAAGAGAGACTCATACTGTCTTTGTGGACAATCTCTCTGAGAACGTATCTATGAGTCGTCTATTTAGGGAGTTTGGATGGATTGAGAATGTCATTGATGTATATCTCTCTAGGAATTAAGATAATCGTGTAAGAGACATTTTGCCTTTAGCTGATATGATTCTAAGGGCGAAGCAGTAGGAGCAGTTGAAAATTTGTTTATTGTCTTTAGTCGTGCGTGGACATATACTATTAGCCGAGCCACGTTAGTTAATTATCTTGTGTTCAATTTTGTTTATTAAGCTTCTGATTCTGTTCTTGCTCTACTCTACTTAATTTTTCATCAATTTCAGCATTATTATTTCAAATTATTTTCCTTCTTTCAACCGTGACAACTACACATAAGTCATGTATGTGAGTAACACCACGTACATGATATAAATTAAATAAATAAAATAAATTGGCCCATTAAATTGTGCAGATAAAAAAATTGTTTTGGATATTAATAGGATTTCAGAAAGAGATGGAAGGGAGAGAAGGGGACAAGGATAATTGATGAAGAACCTGGAGTTATCGTGAGGACATCATTGCTCCAATACTCTCCAATGAAACCTGGAACCCATGCAAAGATATTGTAATCTCCACTACGTATATTATCAATTGAGAAGTACCCACCATCATCTGCTATGCTCCAAAATTGGTATCCCTGACCAAGGAGCTTATGTAAGCTGAAATTGTCTCGAGAAATGCTAGGTAATTATAATAAAAAAGTTACTTTATTTTCGTTTTTCTTTACTCCTATTCATTCTCTTGTTGACTGGTAGAATGTTGGGGGAAAGAAAAGCCGAATATGTTTGTTCTCATACTATAATAAAACACTAATATATTCCCAAGTTTACATTCTAAACTAAAATGAAGTATTCGAATTCCAAAATTTTATAGAACCATCAATATATAAAATACTTCAAATAAAGTTAATGAAATCAAGTTTCTGAAAACCGGACCGGTCATAAAACGGGTGAGGTGACTGGTTCAGAGGTTTAAAAGTTCAACCGAAGTCAGACTATCAGACCGATTTACTTAAATATATAATAAAAATTAAAAAATATGATATAAAATTATTTAAAATATAATATAATTATTTTAAAAATAAAAAACAGGTTATCTATTTAAAAAACCAATTCAACTTTATCGATTTTTCATCTATTTGACCGGGTTATTAATCAATCTTATGTCAAATGATTTTTTATACCTGAATCAGACCGAACATGAACCGTTCCCTTTTCTAGTTGAACCGGCTGGTTCGATCCAATTCTCAGAACATGAAATGAAATCCACATGTATAAAATAAAATTCCAAATTGCCTCTAAAATTTGTGAGTTTGAATTCAAACTCCCCCTCCCCCAATTTATAGCTATCCAAAATAGTCCCTTAATTATGAAATTGTAACTCATGTTGGCTTTCTTCTTATCTTCATTAACGTTGTGCTTACATAGAATGTTAAGTGACACACTCACATTAATATAATGGTGTTGTTTCTACTATTGTCGCCGAAATGACGTCATGTGATGGTGATGGAGTTATTTATCACTCCAAATAGCGTAAATCGTTTAGATGGTAAATCTTTATTAACCCCTCACCATCATAATTCATAAGTCGTTGTTTCAATCCATTTAGGCGCCAATTACAAAACTACATCATTTTATTAATGCTAGCCTGCTATTTAATGTTCCAGGTGAACTTGACGTTAACATAGATGAGGAAAGGGATCAATGTGAGTTACGCTCTCATATTTGGATGCCATTTTAAATAACTATGAATTTGAAGGATCAATTTGAATTCAAAGTCAAGTTTAAAGGGCCATTTTAAATTTCAACTCCGGCTTTTATATTATGGTCTGAACAACCTATATCTAAAGATGATGCAAAATTTGTTTCAACAATTGCAAGGATATATCTGTTAATTAATCTCAAGTTAAAACCTTGCTTTCTCTTTGCCATGATCCAGCTTCTCCAGGTGGTGCTAGTCCTACGTATGCACCATTTGCTCCGATGCAATCCTCACTTAATATCCTGAAATGTTTCATTTTGATTTTTGAGATAGCTTCAAAAGCTGCAATTGCTATTCATAGTGGAAATTGTTGATATGTATATGATTAGTATATATATATATATATATACCTGTCTCTAACTAGTAACCTGCCACTTACGCTGCCCCTTTCGCTGGACTTTTGAAAATCATTTGAAGCTGGAAAATCATAGGGCCAATTTTCAACTTCCTCAGTCATCTGTAGAACATTTTTGTGATCTCAGTTAGTACTTTAATTTAGTCCATAATTGATGTATTATTATTTCTCTAATTTTTTCAATATACTGTAACTTCAACTTTTCAAAAAAGGTTGATGTGATGAGAAATTATTATTAAGAACAAATCTATCATGCATCCAGTCACCAAAAAAAAATCTATCATGCATCTTTTTCACTATGGACTCTAATTTGGACGAACTCTTAATAATCCAAAAACTCCAAACTGATTTTTAACAATTTAAAAATTGAGAAAAATAAACATTTAAAATAGGTTTATCAACTCTAAATTCTAAATTTACAAATCAATTTTAGGGGCCTATTTGTTCAACTTTTTAAATGGTTGATAATCGAATTGGAATTTTCAAATCATTAGGGTGGTCCTCCAAATTGAAAATATCAGGACCGAGTTGGGTACTTACTGCAAAAAAAATATTGACTAACTAAGACTTTGATTTCCAAAATTTTTGGGTCATTTTCATAATTAATTATTTTTGGACATGCTCTTTGTTTTTTGGTCAGGGGACATGTTTCATAATTAAATTTAACCCTGATGTTTGGTTTGTCCCAAAAAAAAAAAAAACCTGATCTTCGGCATCGTCCCAAAGCTGAAGTGGGTCTTCATCATTGTCCAACAAAGTATTAAGATATATAAAAGTTGGGCCGAAAACTTTCTTCCAAGGCTCATTGGGCTTGAGTTTCAG